>VDFB02050173.1:0-13009 GCA_007258455.2 Sequoia sempervirens | reverse complement strand
AAAAGGGGGATTCTCTTTCCAACAGATTTTGGGGAGAAATTTGGCAGTCATTTTTCTGTTATAGTATTGCATTCTTTTCTGATTTTGAAGAATTCATTGGGGATTAAGATTTAAGTTTGAGGGAGGATCTTGGAGCTGCTGCTGGAAGGATTGATTCGGCAAGAAGGATAAAGCTTCTACAATTATCTACAAGCGTAGGATGCCAGGTTCTCCTTCTTCTTTTAAATTATTTTCTTTATAGCATCAAATGAAATAAGAATTCCTTACTGTGAATGGAATTTTCTCCTGGATTGGAATTTAATGCATGTAAAAAATTCGCGAATCCTTTGAAATATTTGGGATTGTTTTCCAATCAAGAAAATCTTACTGGGGTTTGGGATTGTTATTTATTTAAAGTAGAATTTTGTTGGGATTCTGGAATTGAACACTGTTACTGTAGTTTTGTGTTAAAAATAATAATTAAGCAATAAAATAAAATGTCATGTCTGGGAATTTGGGCTTGTGTAAATCCTCATATGTAGATAAATTTTACAAATATCTTCTGTGTTTAAATGTTTATATTGAAACAAAAAAAATGTACAATTGAAATTTATTTCCCTGTATTCAAAATATATTTTGTATGCAATATATATATATATATGTATATATATATATACATATTAGATATATATATATATATATATATATAGATGTGTACACACACATATATATATATATATATATAAATGTAAAGAAAGTATAAGAAAAATTTAATTTAATTAAGATTCATATTTTCCGCCATATTAAATTTGATTTGAATAATTTTAAAAAGGCAGTCTGGGTGATGGTTCGGCCTCGGCCGTACCCACCACCCAGCCGACCATGGTTGGTGCGGCAGCCTACGAGCTACCACAGTAGTCTGAAGGACTGCAGTGACAGTCTGTAGACTGTCCACAGTAGTCCATCGAATTGCGGTGGCTGTCCGTAGACTACCCGCGGCCGAGTGGTTATCCCCGTGCATTGTATGGAAACTAATATTCATTTAAAATCGTATTTTAATTGTTGGCTTAAACAAAAATTTCATATAATTTTTAAGGCACATATATATATAATGTTATATAAATATATATATACATATATATATATATATATATATATATATATTTATATATATGTATTAATTTATTTAATTAGATTTCATTAATTTAACTGGTAATTTTATTAATTAATTATGTCTGTAATCAGTTTGGTTAATTTTCTAATATGATCAAAATAAAATTTTATTATAGTGAAGATATGGAAATAGAAAGGAATTCCTATTAATTTGTTAAGTTGTGAAATTTGATAGGATAATATAGTAGAAGGGCAATTTGTGAACATATATATATATATATATATATATATATATTAGCGTTCATCATTTTATTTTAAAGGTGTATATGGTGGAAATAGAATTTAATATAGAATTGAATAAGTTATCTTTTTATTCTTATTTTGAAGTTGTAGTCTTGTAGACTTGTTGGATTCTTAGAAAAGATCTATTCTCTTCTACTTTCCCTCTCGAAAAGAATTAAAATATATAGATTTGTAGTGGTTTTAAAAGGTATTTATGTGTGTAGATTTATTCAGATAGAATTAAGATTTTTAAGGGTAAGTTTAATATGTAGTTTAAGAATTTAGAATATTGTTATTATTGTCATTTTAAAGTATAGACAATTGGTCTTAAATGGTTTTCACAATTAATTTAAATGTTGGAAGTGAATGTTAAGTTAGTATGGTGAAAGAGGAAATTTAAAAATGTATGTATGATTAGTGATTGATTAGGGTATTCTTGAATTGGATAGTTTATTGGTGAATGGGATTTTAATCTTTTGAAAATTGACTTCCTTTATATTCATTTAATGGTTGATTTGTAAGTTCTCTTTATGGATAAATCTTTTAGAATACTTGTGATGGTTATCATGAATTGTTTTAGTTGATTGAGTAATTCAGATGGGTAAGTTGTAAAGTTATTTAGTTCTGGTCATTATTTGATTGGTTAATAAATATTGTTCGCGATTGAATTTTTGATTGTTGTTTATTTAAGTGTTTTTTTATGGAGTTGTGAGTGGTTGAGTATTTAATGTGTTCTTAAATTTGGTGCCTTGGATGCCTGGTTGAATGCTTTTTGAAGGATTGTTTTTGGATGGTTCCATGTTGGTATGAATGCTTTTGAAGGTTAGTTTTGATTCAAGGAATCTTTTGTCATTTAATTTGTGTTGCAATGTAATTGGGAACTTGTATTTTGTTGATGAGTTGTGGGTAGTTGATCTTCTTGGATTTATGATTTATTTGTAGCAAAGTTGTTTATATAGTCTGGATGGGGTTGTTGATCTTATTTTAATTTATTCACTCATTATATTTGAATTGAAAATAGTTCTGGTGGCCTTGCAATTATTGTTGTCATTGCTATGTTGTTGATTTTATGAAGGTGATTTGTGTACCATTATAAGGGGGTTCTTGTGAGGAGAAAATTGAGGTCTCCCGTGGAATGCCTAGTTGGTGGCTTTTGGTTTCATTAAGTGATTTTGTTGAATTAAAGGTTGATTTTCTTGTGCATTTTCCTATTTGAGGTAACACCATTGTTGATTTGCAGATGGGTCTTGATGAACCTTTCCCTTTTTATGGATTTTCTGATTTACTCGCATATTTGATGAAATTTTATCCTTGTGTTGGAATTATTGGAGAAATACTCATGTTGCTTCACTTTACCCTTGTTTGTGGGTTTTCATTCTTTTGGCTTCCAGAGGCTTGAGACGATTGATAATTGATGTTCTCTCTCTTTATGTGCCCTTGATGTGGCAAGTGTTTTGGTTTCATGAGTTTAAAAGGGTTGTACGAGAATTGTTGAGACTTCGATTATGTATTATAGCGAGATGGGTAATGCCTTGCATGCTTCTCAGTTATGATCTAATGTTCTTGTTATGTTGTACAACCCTTGGTTTCTTCATTTTAGTTTGATGTTGTTGGGTATCTAGGGAGAGTGGCTCCTTGTGGGGGTCGGTGCCCCGTTTAAGGGGAAGGGCACAGGATAACCCACGAGTGAGTTGGTAATCAAGTGAAAACCTAATAATTAACTTAGGATGGTTGGGTAGTAATATTATTATAAGATTTAAAAATGGATGCCTCGTCTTCATTAGTGCTTTCGCAGACTAATGGAAGGCTGAGAAGGTCGTGGTTGGCAAGGTCATGGCCTCATCTTCACGAGAGGTTTATGGCTCCGCATGAGTCACCATATGGACCGGCGCCTCCAGTTGGGAGGAAGGGCACAGGATAGCCATAGATGGGGGCCGACGCCTCCAGTTGGGAGGAAGAGCATAGGATAACCCATGTAGGACTATGCGATGACACTCTCCCCTAGTTGCCCAGGTGTTTTTACTTTATTGTGTTTCTCTGGAAGTATGTTATGGGAGTTGGTTTAGTTTGTTGTTGATTGGACTTATATTGATTTATGGAGTATTGCCTTGATACATCTTTGGTGTACTTTGTGGTCTTGTATGATCTCATTGATATTTGATTTATGACCTTGTACTTTTATGGTACTGTGTTATGATGTTATTATATTGTTTAATTGTAATTTGGAATTGTATTATGTTTATTAATTCAGTTTGATTTGGAAGTATTTCATGATCATCCTTTGGGTACTTGTTTACTGGTCATTGCTTTGATTTGTGTGATTAGATTTATGATTTTAATTTATTATGTTGATTCTTGGATATTGTTGGTTATGTCATTGTAATCCTTGAGTTTTATGATACTTTTGTATGGCGTTGAGTCTCGTGGTTCCCTATTTGGATGTTCTTAGATGAGGTCTCTTTCTTGTCAGCTCCTACCATGGGGGGCGGGTCTTCGGACTCACATAGTCGGGTGGAACGTGCTAAGCACCCCATTGGGTCCCCAATCGAGGATCGAGAGGTGCGGATTGGTGCTATTGCAGCGACTCCAGAGTTTATTTGTCTTGGAGCCAGTTATGATATTGTGCATCATGTTATCTTGTTGTATGGTTTCCATTCATGATTGGAAACACTTTGTATCATTGTATCTCTAGAACATTGTACTATAATGTAATGTTAACTTGGTGTGGTTATTGGCCATGGTAGTTGTTATTCATTGTGTTGAGTTAATTATGTATATGTTGTACTTACTCAAATGACTTCTTATCAATGATTATCATGTATGTGTTATATTTGTTAATGTTTAATTTGTTATGGATTATATCTTTGGCTTTTATTCTTTATTGTTTTTGTGTGGATCCAAGTCTCGTAATGACTCCTCGTGTACCCCAAGGGATGTATGTGTTAGTGAATCTGCTTAAATGAAATTCATGTCATGACTTAATGTGTATTACATGTATGTTATGTTTACATTAAAAAAAAAAATTGTGCAGTATTTATTGTTCAATTGTCCTTTGGGGTTCGTACGACGGGGCGTTACAACATGGTATCAGAGCCTAGCTTCATACACTGGGCACTATGTGTGCTCACTATGTAACCTTGCGCTTAGACCCCTGAGTCTTGAGTTTCACTTTTTTTTGTCATTGTTGTGAATCTGAGTCTCTTCTGTTAATTGGTGTCGGGTCGATGGTGCAGGAAACTGATGGGAAAGGATAGGACCCTCGGTGTAGTGTGCAATGCACCGATATCCTTCCTGTCAGGGATGCTCTATGGACCCTTGAGTTTGAGTGTGATGTGTTTTTGGTGATATGTTTTATGTGTGTGAATATGTCAAGTATGCGAGGAATTTGCGATTTTGTTGTCCTTGAGTGATGAATTATGTTTTCTTGAATTTGTGAAGGTGTAAAATTTTACCCTTTATTTTGAAATTGATGTGAGATTTGGTGTTGAATAATGGTTAAAGTGGAGTTTTTTGTGTAAAAATTATGAGTTTTAACGAAAATGTGAGGTTTTGTGAATAATTATTCTATGATTTTTAGCAGAATATAGTATCTTGAGGCTAAGATGCAATTTGAATTATTGGTACTAATGTGCAATGCTCTATGGTAGCTTTTGATTTATAGGAAGTGGGCTTCAGAAAGCATAGTGACAAAGGTAATGTAATTGTAATATGCAGGTATAGATACTTATAATTTCAAGTAGTAATTCATTTTGATATAGTAGATGAATTAGGTTTATGGTTAGTATCCTTATATGAATATTTCCTAACTAATTAGAAGATAATTGTTTACTAATTACTAGAATTGTTTTGATTACTATGTGTGGTTTGGTGGGAGGGATAGTATGGTATCACTCGCTTGCGAGTGCCCTACTATGCTGGGAGTACCTCTCACGATGTATTTGTGATATATATATGTATTGTGCACAATGTTTGTTTCCATGCAGGATTGCAGGAACTAAGTCTCGATTCCACCTGCATTGTCAGGACCGGGCGAGCATTATATACACCGAATGAGTTTTATGTTGAACATAGGAGCTGACAAGAAAGTTTCCCCAACCTAGTTCGTCATCCATCTTAGTGTTTGACAAATTGGTCTGGTTGCAACCCTGTCACCATTTTTGTTTTGGTATCCTTTCCTTATCTTTGGTTTGTTTTATTTTTGTTGCTTACTTGATGATGTTTAATCAATGTTTTAATTTATGATGTTGATGTGCTTATGATCATTGATATTGTTGTGTTACCATGTTTATGATTGAGCTCGACTTCCAGGAGTAATTCAATGTCTAAGGGGGGGAGGATGTAATGCCCCTCCGTGTCAGTTGCTTTGGACTTGGGTGTGAGTATTTGTGTGTGTTTCATTGATTACTATGTTATTTGATTGTGTGAAAAATATCATATGTTAGTAGTCATGTTTAAATAATTAATTAAATCATAAGTGATTTGCAAGGTTATTTAAAATATGATTAGAAATTAAAATAATAATCAATTAAATTAAATCAAATGATATAGAACAAATGATCAAATTAAACTAATTCGTTAAAAGTAAAAGTGATATTATTAGAATAATTGATTTAAATTGTTGAAGTTAATAATAATTATGTACAAAATAATCTTTAAAAGATAATTATTATAATAAGAAATTTAAATGGACAAGGAGATAGGAAGCTGAAGTGTTTTAAAGCAAGAAATGAAACTTCACCTATAGAGCATCTGGAAGTCGAAGAGAACTGGAGAATATGAAAAATAAATAAATAAACAAATAAAAAGCTCAATTTTGTGGATTTGATTGTATTTAAATTTTATTTTTGGAGAAGTGACTTTTGGTATTCGCTGGAAGAGGAAATGGAAGAGATTTTTGTGTGTGATTTTATTTAGGGTATTTTTGCTGGTAAAAAGGGGATTCTCTTTCCAACAGATTTTGGGGAGAAATTTGGCAGTCATTTTTCTGTTATAGTATTGCATTCTTTTCTGATTCTGAAGAATTCATTGGGGATTAAGATTTAAGTTTAAGGGAGGATCTTGGAGCTGCTGCTGGAAGGATTGGATCGACAAGAAGGATAAAGCTTCTACAGTTATCTACAAGCGTAGGATGCCAGGTTCTCCTTCTTCTTTTAAATTATTTTCTTTATAGCATCAAATGAAATAAGAATTCCTTACTGTGAATGGAATTTTCTCCTGGATTGAAATTTAATGCATGTAGAAAATTCGCGAATCCTTAGAAATATTTGGGATTGTTTTCCAATCAAGAAAATCTTACTGGGGTTTGGGATTGTTATTTATTTAAAGTAGAATTTTGTTGGGATTCTGGAATTGAACACTTTTACTGTAGTTTTGTGTTAAAAATAATAATTAAGCAATAAAAGAAAATGTCATGTCTGGGAATTCGGGGTTGTGTAAATCCTCATATGTAGATAAATTTTACAAATATCTTCTATGTTTAAATGTTTATATTGAAACAGAAAGATTATACAATTGAAATTTATTTCCCTGTATTCAAAATATATTTTGTATGCAATATATATGTATATATATATATAGATATCAGATATATATATATATAGATGTATACATATATATATATATATAAATGTAAAGAAAGTATAAGAAAAATTTAATTTAATTAAGATTCATATTTTTTGCCATATTAAATTTGATTTGAATAATTTTAAAAAGGTAGACTGGGTGATGGTTCGGCCTCGGCCGTACCCACCACCCAGCTGGCCGTGGTTGGTGCGGTAGCCTACGGGCTACCACGATAGTCCTTCGGACTGCTGTGATAGTCCATAGACTGTCCACGGTAGTCTGTTGGACTGCGGTGGCAGTCCGTAGATTGCCCACGGCCGGGTGGTTATCCCCGTGCATTGTAGGGAAATTAATCTCCATTTCAAAAAAATTGTATTTTAATTGTTGGCTTAAACAAAAATTTCATATAACTTTTAAGGCACGTATATATATATATATATATATATATATAATGTTATATAAATATATATATATATGTATATATATATTTATATTTATATATATATATGTATTAATTTATTTAATTAGATTTCATTAATTTAACTGGTAATTTTATTAATTAATTATGTCTGTAATCAGTTTGGTTATTTTTCTAATATGATCAAAATAAAATTTTATTATAGTGAAGATATGGAAATAGAAAGGAATTCCTATTAATTTGTTAAGTTGTGAAATTTGATAGGATAATATAGTAGAAGGGCAATTTGTGAACATATATATATATATTAGCATTGATCGTTTTATTTTAAAGGTGTATATGGTGGAAATAGAATTTAATATAGAATTGACTAAGTTATCTTTTTATTCTTATTTTGTGAAGTTGTAGTCTTGTAGACTTGTTGGATTCTTAGAAAAGATCTATTCTCTTTCTACTTTCCCTCCTCGAAAAGAATTAAAATATATAGATTTGTAGTGGTTTTAAAAGGTATTTATGTGTGTAGATTTATTTAGATAGATTTAAGATTTTAAGGTGGTAAGTTCTAATATGTAGTTTAAGAATTTAGAATATTGTTATTATTGTCATTTTAAAGTATAGACAATTGGTCTTAAATGGTTTTCACAATTAATTTAAATATTGGAAGTGAATGTTAAGTTAGTATGGTGAAAGAGGAAATTTAAATTTATGGGTATGATTAGTGATTGATTAGGGTATTCTTGAATTGGATAGTTTATTGGTGAATGGGATTTTAATCTTTTGAAAATTGACTTCCTTTATATTCATTTAATGGTTGATTTGTAAGTTCTCTTTATGGATAAATCTTTTAGAATACTTGTGATGGTTATCATGAATTTTTTTAGTTAATTGAATAATTCAGATGGGTAAGTTGTAAAGTTATTTAGTTCTGGTCGTTATTTGATTGGTTAATAAATATTGTTCGCGATTGAATTTTTGATTGTTGTTTATTTAAGTGTTTTTTTTGTGGAGTTGTGAGTGTTTGAGTATTTAAGGTGTTCTTAAATTTGGTGCCTTGGATGCCTGGTTGAATGCTTTTTGAAGGATTGTTTTTGGATGGTTCCATGTTGGTATGAATGCTTTTGGAGGTTAGTTTTGATTCAAGGAATCCTTTGTCATTTAATTTGTGTTGCAATGTAATTGGGAACTTGTATTTTGTTGATGAGTTGTGGGTAGTTGATCTTCTTGGATTTATGATTTATTTGTAGCAAAGTTGTTTATATAGTCTGGATGGGGTTGTTGATCTTATTTTAATTTATTCACTCATTATATTTGAATTGAAAATAGTTCTGGTGGCCTTGCAATTATTGTTGTCATTGCTATGTTGTTGATTTTATGAAGGTGATTTGTTTACCATTATAAGGGGGTTCTTTTGAGGAGAAAATTGAGGTCTCCCATGGAATGCCTAGTTAGTGGCTTTTGGTTTCATTAAGTGATTTCATTGAATTAAAGGTTGATTTTCTTGTGCATTTTCCTATTTGAGGTAACACCATTGTTGATTTGCGGATGGGTCTTTATGAACCTTTCCCTTTTTATGGATTTTCTTATTTACTCGCATATTTGATGAAATTTTATCCTTGTGTTGGAATTATTGGAGAAATACTCATGTTGCTTCACTTTACCCTTGTTTGTGGGTTTTCATTCTTTTGGCTTCCAGAGGCTTGAGATGATTGATAATTGATGTTCTCTCTCTTTATGTGCCCTTGATGTGGCAAGTGTTTTGGTTTCATGAGTTTAAAAGGGTTGTACGGGAATTGTTGAGACTTCGATTATGTATTATAGCGAGATGGGTAATGCCTCGCATGCTTCTTAGTTATGATCTAATGTTCTTGTTATGTTGTACAACCCTTGGTTTCTTGGTTTTAGTTTGATGTTGTTGGGTCTCTAGGGAGAGTGGCTCCTTGTGGGGGTCGGCGCCCCGTTTAAGGGGAAGGGCACAGGATAACCCATGAGTGAGTTGGTAATCAAGTGAAAACCTAATAATTAACTTAGGATGGTTGGGTAGTAATATCATTATAAGATTTAAAAATGGATGCCTCATCTTCATTAGTGCTTCCCCAGACTAATGGAAGGCTGAGAAGGCCGTGGTTGGCAAGGTCATGGCCTCGTCTTCACGAGAGGTTTATGGCTCCACATGAGTCACCCTATGGACTGGTGCCTCTAGTTGGGAGGAAGGGCACAGGATAGCCATAGATGGGGGCCGACGCCTCCAGTTGGGAGGAAGAGCACATGATAACCCATGTAGGACTATGCGATGACACTCTCCCCTAGTTGCCTAGGTGTTTTTACTTTATTGTGTTTCTCTGGAAGTATGTTATGGGAGTTGGTTTAGTTTGTTGTTGATTGGACTTATATTGATTTATGGAGTATTGCCTTGATACATCTTTGGTGTACTTTGTGGTCTTGTATGATCTCATTGATATTTGATTTATGACCTTGCACTTTTATGGTACTATGTTATGATGTTATTATATTGTTTAATTGCAATTTGGAATTGTATTATGTTTATTAATTCAGTTTGATTTTGAAGTATTTCATGATCATCCTTTGGGTACTTGTTTACTGGTCATTGCTTTGATTTGTTTGATGAGATTTATGATTTTAATTTATTATGTTGATTCTTGGATATTGTTGGTTATGTCATTGTAATCCTTGAGTTTTATGATACTTTTGTATGGCGTTGAGTCTCGTGGTTCCCTATTTGGATGTTCTTAGATGAGGTCTCTTTCTTGTCAGCTCCTACCATGGGGGGTGGGTCTTCGGACTCACATGGTCAGGTGGAACGTGCTAAGCACCCCATTGGGTCCCCAATCAAGGATCGAGAGGTGCGGATTGGTGCTATTGCAGCGACTCCAGAGTTTATTTGTCTTGGAGCCAGTTATGATATTGTGCATCATGTTATCTTGTTGTATGGTTTCCATTCATGATTGGAAACACTTTTGTATCATTGTATCTCTAGAACATTGTACTATAATGTAATGTTAACTTGGTGTGGTTATTGGCCATGGTAGTTGTTATTCATTGTGTTGAGTTAATTATGTATATGTTGTACTTACTCAAATGACTTCTTATCAATGATTATCATGTATGTGTTATATTTGTTAATGTTTAATTTGTTATGGATTATATCTTTGGCTTTTATTCTTTATTGTTGTTGTGTGGATCCAAGTCTCGTAATGACTCCTCGTGTACCCCAAGGGATGTATGTGTTAGTGAATCTGCTTAAATGAAATTCATGTCATGACTTAATGTGTATTACATGTATGTTATGTTTACTTTTAAAATAAAAAATTGTGTAGTATTTATTGTTCAATTGTCCTTTGGGGTTCGCATGACGGGGCGTTACAACTTCCAACTTTGTAGCAGATTATCTTAGGGGTTGTATGGCTTCGCTTGACATCCTTTGTGTGGATGGAGATTAATTGGATTTGTGATGAATATTATTATCTTGTCTTTTGGTTAGGAGTTTTTCCCACAGGGCTTCTCCTTTCCTCTTTGTAATTGGTTACCTAAAATGGCCTTGTAGCCGGGACCCATTAATGTTTTCATGCATCCATCCTTGGTTACTATCTCCTTAGTTAGACTTAAAGGGGGGTGTTAGCGCAAATTAGCAACTTCATATGGATAAATTTTGTTCCTGTGGATACTTAGCAACTTCCTGTGGATAATTATTATTGTTTTATTTGACTATAAGCTAACTAAGGAATCTCTCTGATTCTTCCGTAAATGCCCTCTTCCTTTCTTTTTTAGATAAGTTTTCTAATTTCTTGGATAAGCTTTCTTAGATAAGCTTTCCTCCTTGAATAAACTTTTGTTTTATTGCATAGGCTAATTCCAGTTGAACTCCATGCTTTATGTGAGGTCTTGGGTTACCTCATGCTTTGCGTTGCTCTATATAAAACAATGGCTCTTTGTATATTTTATATGCATGCACTCTCAATTGCTATATAGAATACAATTTATTCTAACATATTTTTTCTGTCATGTTTTCCTAATCTTTTATTGTGCAATTGTGTGATTTGCAACTCAGCTAGTATTTCTAAAATTCTCAAAGGGTGGCTATATTTGAGATTTAACATGATAATTTTGGCATAACATTATGTATTAACGCTGGAAGATCCTTCTCTGACTTGAAGCTCCACATAAGCCTTTGAAATACCTACCTTTCAAATGTGTTGTTTATATACCATACTTTTCTCTTCACCTTAACTTGTGACAATTGTGTTCTGGTGAGTGCTATTTCAGGTGTAGAGCTTTGAGGGCTATAGCTCTATAGCTGCTGTCATGGTTTAATGCTTCTAAAATTGTCATTCCTATTTCCTTAGCTTTATGACAACTCTAGTCCTCTCCTCTGAGACTGGCATAACCATATCCTACTCTTGATTAATAGACTTACTTTACCTTGCCAAAATCATGGTATGAAATCACAATGATAGGTTGTCACTTGTAGTACTCATTGCATGCAAACTGCTTGGCAGCATTCCATGTTGCATCTATGGGTTCAGTAACTTTGGTCTGTCATACTTCATGTTAGCTTCCATGTGTCCTTCAAGGGTATACAAATTTCTTTCCCATTTGTCTATCTCTCTAATCAAAGTTGCATTAATCAAGTCATCAATTGCTTCTCTGACGAAGGGATCAATGATGATATGAAGCTCATCTTATAATCACCATTCAAAAATTTGAGAGTTTCGTGAGCCCTGTAAGCTCTTTCCTGAAGCGATGATCCATCATCAAGTATGGTGGCTCCTAAGAATACCTGCAAGACACAGGGGTGGTTAATCAACTAACTAGAAATGAGAGTTGGAGCACCTTAAATTATTATGTGTATTAATCATGTTCCTCCTTGATAGAAGGTTGCCATCCTAGCATATGTTATCTTCCTGTTATCTTGACTTGTATCTATGATTCTTCACTACTCTTATTATTCATATATTTTGTTTCCTTCCCATGCTAACATTTCCAGTGGCCTGTTAGTCAAAATTCTCTCTGTAAGAATCAAAACATGATGGCTATCACAACCCTAATGCTTAAATGCACAGCCACACCCAAAATATACTCTTTGGTAAGATGGGAACGTTTGATCAAACAACCAAAAGTAGTAGCATCTTGGGTCACACAAAAAGTGGACTCATTCTAGCAAAGGGATCATAAATACAGGTGACCTTAAATTAATCGGACTACTATAATTGTAAATTTGTTGAATTTTCACTTTCATAGTATGTGCTTTTAACTTCTCTCGTGAGACTGCTTACATGTCCATTATAGGAACTCCCTTAATTTCTCAATTATGTCCAGTTTAATCATCATATAAGTACATAATTATGAGTCGTAACAAATTATTATGACTCATATAATATTTTCAATAATGAGCATCATTAGCTTGAGAGGCATGTCTGCAGTGGTAGCAAAAATTTGTGTAAACAAAAACCTTTTTCCATTTATGTTGACATCCTCACTGACTGTCATGACGAAAGTTACAATTAAAAAATTAGGCGGGATTAATGCATGGTAGAAAGAGTGGTTTGTGTTGTCGAAGGCTGGCATTATATAAGAGATGAGAATTCAAGAGTCATGCAATGGAAGTGGAAGAGTCACACATTAAATAATGAGCATACT
>VDFB02050171.1:0-23306 GCA_007258455.2 Sequoia sempervirens | reverse complement strand
TTGTCAAACACTGTCATCAAGAAGACTCTGTCAGAAACCTAACTTGAAATTGCTCAAAGTCTTGTCTATTAGCTTGCATTAGTCACCATAGGTTTCATACCTCATTCCTTTTTAGTTTCATACATTCAACATTACGTTGTCCTTAAGGTCCATACTTGCATACTTAGGATTAGGAAAATCTTAAGCACACCTTTGCAAAAACATTGTTTTCAACATTAGACCCTCTTGGACTAAGTTATCAAACCTCCTTTAGTCATTGTCCTTTTTTGTGAGATTTCTTCCAACTCAAAAGCCTAGTTAGGAAGACTCACTAGTCATTTAGACCTTGTCAACTTGTCATTTCCAATGAAGTCCTTTAGCAGTCCAAATCGTAAACAAAGTTCGAGCTTAGAAGTGCTTAGATAACCTTGTCTTACATTGCATACAAATTGCATACCCTTTTCTCAAAAATCCAAAAACATTAGTCATTCTAGGCGTCATTTTGAACTTAGACTTCACATAGTGTCATACTTGCATTTAGTTGTCACTCCAATTTGAGCAAAATCAGTTCATGGTTGAAACCAGACTTCAAAAACAAAAGAGACAAATGGAAAACTTTAGGCAAGACCCCCCATTTAGTGTCAACAGTCCTCTACATGACCAGAATTGGACCTTTTATGATCCATTTACCAAACAAGACAATCAACTTCCAGCAAACAGTACATTCGAACTCTACTTGCAAAGAGACGAAAATGGCCAACTACTTCAGGAAAACATAGAGGCATTGACACAAGACCCGGAGGTCTATCAGCTTGCTGAAACAATAGCTCGTCAGGACAGAGACAGATTTGTAGCTATGCTCTTGAGTGAAGGAGCTAAGTTACCACCAGGATTTCATGCCAACACGCTAAATTCGACACTTCATGACCCTAATGCCAATAACACACATAACATGTCACATAGTGGTCAACCTCTAAATACTACAAGCAATACTTCCTTTAGGACCACAACAAATACCATGACAGTCGATGCCACGACAGTAAATGCCACGGGGGCATCATCAAGTCAAAACAATCCCCCCTTGACAACTACATCTACTACCATGAACACAACTTCGACACATCCATCTAGTGGTATTTCACAAAATCCTTTGGGGGGACCCACAGGACGTATCTTTATTCAAGGACAACAACAAAATGCCAACACGACAACACAGTCAAACGTCATTTCCTCCCAAGGTATAAACACAAACGTTCCTCTTGTGCAAAATCACCAATTTACACAAGGTGGTCAAATAACACAACCCATGACTTCATTGACACATCATAACAGTCATGCTCACAACATCCCCCAAATAACGACACACATGGCTGGGGGACATATCCCAACATATTCATCCAACATTCATACTCATCAACATACACCAAATCATAACTTCCAATACCAACAACACACGTCGTACATACCACAACAATACATACCACTGCAATATACCAACATTCACGCACACCAGACAGGAACACATGGTGTACCAGGTAACCCAACATACGGAAACGTAAATGACCCTACCATAGATGAACTCAAAGCAAGAATGAGAGATATGGAGAAAAATATGCAAAACATGTACATTTCAGGTAGGAAATCAGAAATATCATATGACCTGGATGTATACCCTTTCGACATGAACTTACGTATGCCTGCATTTCCACCAGGATATGTGTCACCCAACTTCACAAAATATAGAGGCAAAACAAATCCCATTGAACATGTTCGCGAATTCGCAACCAACTGTATGGATATCGCCTACGAACCAACATACTTGATGAGACTTTTTTCCAAAAGTTTGGCAGGCCAAGCCCTTGAATGGTTCTCAACGCAAAAAGATATCCAAACATGGGATGAACTCAAACGAAAATTCATAAGAAATTACGCATACAACATTGACATGGATACCTCTATCACTAGCTTGTGCAATCTCACGCAGGAAGACTCTGGTGAGACATTTATTCCATTCTTTCAAAAATGGAGAAGCCTTGCTAGTCGATGTCACATTGACATTCCTGAAAGGGAAAAAGTCGACATGTTCGTCCAAACACTTCTAGGACCCCTAAAATTCACATTGCAAATACATTGTTGCACAAACTTCACAGAATTAGTGGAAAAGGGGGTCCAGATTGAGAAAGCCCTTATCGCAAAGGGAGAACTGAGATATGGTTCCAAAAACACGAACGTCAATCCACCAGCTGACAAAAACAAATATTGGGTTAAGAATAAGCATGTTACAAATGACGGTGTTGTTGATGCCAAGACTGCAAATAATGTAGGTCCCGTATTAGCTCTGAAAGGGGTTCAACAACAAAATAGACCAACAACAACATTGACACCTCCCCCCAATACTTTTTCAAACAACCAAAATGGTCAAAACAGTCAAGGGCAATATCGTCAAATGAGACAATTTCCCAAGGGTCGCACATACACCCATTTGGGTGAACCTATAAAAGAAGTCCTTAAGAAATGCATTCAGCATGGGGTCATCACACTTCCGGAAATAAAACCTTATGACCCAAGACAGTTCAAACCATCATGGTGGAATGACAATGCACTTTGCGAATACCATCGAGCCAAAGGACATACAACCGCTAACTGTCGACAACTGAAAAATGTAATTCAAGATCTTATTGAAAATCTCACAATCAAAGTAGGGGGATCACAATTCACCTCCAATGCAGATCATACTATTCACAAGAATCCACTGCAGGATCATGGCTCTCATAATGCGTCCACGTCAGGTTCACAGAACCAAGCTAACTTTGCCCGAGTCAAGTATGATTATTCTAGTGGGCCAATTATAAACAATATCCGCACTGAAGATGGGTACATCAATACCATTACGGTCAAGAGAGCACCCCAGTGTAATGCTACTACTCACAGTGGCAAGGTCACTATAGCTGGTCTGCCTCCTCCTAGACAAGCCAAAATCAAAATACCGGGCCCATCGGCTAAACAATCACAACATGCTGCATCGACTAAACAGCCAAAACCTGTCTCAACCCCACAACAGTGGAAACCCAAGAGTCAGTTCAACCTCATTGACCAACTAGGAAAGACTCCCGCGCAAATATCTATCCTTGAGCTACTTCGTATCTCTCCGGCACACAAAGAAATCCTAGACAAACCTCCTAGAGTCATCACCCCTAAGGACATCAATGTCAATCGCTTGAAACTATGGTGGATATCTACCATGCCACACCCATGTCACCTTCTCAATCGTGACTACTCATCACATAAACCAAACTACAATGACGCAGATACACATAGAAACTTTTGTCCACAAGCACAAAGTTAGATGGGTTTTAGTAGATGGCAGAGAAGGATTAAATATATATGCTCCCTCAAACTGTTTAAGGCTCTCGGGTTCTCTGATGTGTGGGTAGACCCAATGAAAAGTATAGTGATCAAAGTATATGATGAGGAACGCTTCTTCAAGGGGTGTTATTCTCTCCTATTAGAGTGGGGACCGGGCTTCATTGTGGACACAACCTCGCCAAAGCCCTAGATTTGGAACTCACTATAACATTTTACTTGGCCGACCATGGATCCACGCTTTAAAAGCCGTTCCATCAACATACCACCAATGCCTCAAGTTTCCTTTTGATGGTACAGAAGTAACCATATACGGAGACCCTGACCCTTTCCAATATTGTACCAATTTAAGGGGTATCTCCAAAAACTGAGTACCTATTAATCGAGAAGCACCTGGCTCCTCGTCATCCAAGTACATTGACCCTTCCACACTCACGTCATCTTACACATCCGCTCCATCCACGTCTTCCACCGTACCACCACCTTCCACCAACCCTAAGACTGAATCAACTGTCAAAATCTAGGACCTCGACTGCGGAGAATTCAAACTGAACACAGCATACAGCATAACAACAATGCCTAGATCTCCCAAGGACTATGGTCGGCCATGTTTCCGCATGGAACCTCAGGAAACCTTCATAGTCCCACCAAATACAGTTTTTATCAAGTGGGGAGACATGAGTGAGGAAGACCTTGCTGACATCACAGGATGGATCTATAAGGATACGGTCACATTATCCCCATTACCGCCCAAATATATGGCAAAAGGTTGGTGATGGGCAAGGCAAGCATGGCGGTGGCTGGGCGGGTTTGGAAGGTACTGCTGGTACCGGAAATTTTGGCCTGCGGTTTGGCTACGCCCCAACCCGCCTGGGGTTTGCCGCAATGGCCCTTGGTGATTGCGGTTTTGAGCGATGGTTTGTCGGGCCTGTGGGAATATCTTTTCACAATGATGGCAAATATCAAAATGAACAGTACTAAAGAATAAAGTTTTGGCTTACATACAAGGCCAGCTATATATTTTACTTGGCTATATTCAAGTGTGTTGCATGATATTGAGTACCAGACCAAAATTTTCGCTTTGCTGCATGAAGGCTATGGCTTAAAAGGAGAAGCATAAGTAGAAGCTCAAGTGGGAGTTGGATGATGATAACCTCATCTACAACATCAACGAATCCATCTGCATGCTGTCCGCATCCTCACCCCAATTCACTAGCCTTGACGATGGCATCTCTTTAGTTTACCCTGAACTAGTCGATTGGGACCAACAAGGACCGCCAGTTCTGGACACATTCCAAAATGATGAAGCCATTGCCGAATTCATGGGATTACGAGAAGGCATACCTAGTGGGGACCACAAATCAGGATTTTCTATTGATTTAGACTACACCGCATACTTCGGTGAGACTGTTCAGTCCTCTAGTCACAAAAGTAAAAAATAAAGTGTAAAAATAAAACGCCTTCTAGGTGAAAACCAAAGGCACCTCTTCTTGGACGACATAAAAAATAGTAAAAATAAAGGACATATTCACGTGAAACCTCTCTAAGGCGCCCAAAGATGGAGGACTGGACTTTCTCCCCGTGCAACAGGAGAAATTGGCCATGCTTATTGAGGACACAATAGAGGATAATATTTCAACTGTAGAAGACCCCAAGATGGTCCTATTTTCCGCATCATTGACTGATGAAGAAACTGTAATTCCATAAATTTTCAGCAAAAAAATCAACTTCACATGGTCCTATGCTGATATGCTAGGATTGGACCTAGAACTGGTTCTGCACCATCTGCCACTATTACCTAATGCTAAACCAGTCAAGCATAATTTTTGCAAAATGCACCCCCAAGTTGCCCTATTGGTCAAGGTCAAGTTAAATAAATTGCTAGATGCCAGATTCATACGATCTATTGACTACGCCAAATGGATTTCTAATCTAGTCCCAGTCACAAAGCCAAATGGGTTGATTTGGGTATGTACAGATTTTTGAGACCTAAATAAGCATGTCCAAAGGATGACTTTCCTTTGCCCAACATTGACATCATAGTCGACCTAACTGCAGGACATGAGATGCTATCCCTCATGGATGGTTTCTCTGGTTATAATCAAATCCGCATTGCTCCTGAGGATCAACACAAAACAACATTTACTTGCCCATGGGGTACATACTGTTGGAACGTCATGCCCTTCGGTCTCAAAAACACAGGTGCCACATATCAAAGGGCTATGACCACGATCTTCCATGACCTGATGCACAATATAATGGAGGATTATGTAGACGACCTGTTGGCCAAATCAGCAACTAGGAAAGATCATTTGAGGGTACTCGACATAATTTTCAAGAGACTTGAAGAGTACAAAGTTCGGCTAAACCCTAAGAAGTGTGTATTTGGGGTCACGTCAAGTAAACTATTAGGGTACATAGTTTCCCAAAGAGGCATAGAGGTCGATCCGGCAAAGGTCAAAGCAATCATAGACATGCCTCCGCCCAGAGGGATTAGTGAACTTAGAACTCTGCAGGGCAGGGTACAATCTATTCGCTGTTTCATAGCCCAATTGGCAGATACGTGTCACCCGTTCCAGTACCTGTTGCGCAAAAGTGTCCCCTTTGTATGGACGGATAAATGTCAAGAGGCCTTCCAACAAATAAAAAATTACCTGCTTTCAACACCAGTACTCATGCCACCCATTCATGGAAAGCCGTTGATTCTATACATCTCAACTACTAGTTCAGCACTGGGGGCATTGCTGGCCCAAGATGATCATGAAGGAAAAGAAAGAGCAATCTATTACATCAGCCGCACACTGATAGGCTATGAGTTGAACTACACATACATTGAACGGGCATGCCTCGTTGTTGTTTTCGCATCCCAAAAGCTAAGACACTATATGCTCAGTCATCAGACACAACTGGTTGCCAAGATTGATCCATTGAAATATCTACTCAGTCGAGCAGCATTAACAGGCCGGTTGGAAAAATGGGTCATGATCCTAAGCGAGTATGACATACAGTATGTTGAGCACAAGGCAATCAAAGGGCAAGTAATAGCAGATCAATTGGCGGATGCACCAATTCAAGCCACTCATCCATTAGTAACTGATTTTCCCGATGAGTCTATTTTTCATGCAGAACCGACATCACCATGGAAACTGTATTTTGATGGGTCTCATACTGGTCATGGCTCAGGCGCTGGAATATTGTTTATCACACCACAGGGGGATTCAATTCCAAAGTCATTCAGGATCGCTTTCTCTTGTACAAATAACATTGCTGAATATGAAGCACTCGTCACAGGTCTCAAGTTAGCAATAAAGTGGAAAATTTAGACATTGCTAGTATTCGGGGATTCCCAGTTAGTAATCAACCAAGTGAATGATGACTATGAAACAAAGGATGAGAAGTTGCTTCCCTACAAGAGGATGGTAGACAGTTTCTTGACATACTTTCAATCAATTTCTTTTGAACAAATCCCTAGGGTACAGAATAAGGCAGCTGACGCAATGGCTACTATTAGTTCTCTCTTGGACATCCCTAAAAATGTGTCACAATTTGAGTTCTTAGTAGAGCAGCTTTTGATACCGGCATATGATATCCCAGAATCAGAAATGGTTTGTGAACTTGTTGGTCCCAACTCTCCTTGGTATCAAGACATTTACGATTACCTAAAGTCTCATACCCTTCCACCGAGCCTGTCAAATAACCAAAGGAAGTCCTTCATTAGAAAATCCGCAAGGTATGCCATTGTCAATGACACCTCTACCGGCCAGAGTTTCAATGACAAATTCTCCTTAGATGTCTTGACACCGAACAAGGTCGTACTTAATTCTTTTACCAGAAGTGCACGACGGGTATATGCGATTCATTCGAAAGTGGTCCCACGCTTAGCTAAGAAACTGATTTGTGACTTGGGTATTAAGCACAACAATGAAAAGATGCAATTGAATATGAGTTAGGGACTTGTCACAAATGTCAGCCACACAAAGGATTTCCTGTCCATGCTCCAGCCGACAAGAACTCGCCCATCACCTTCTCCTCTTAGCTCCTCTTCGCTCAATGGGGATTCTGACTCGTAAGTGCATCTTATCCAACCTCATCTAACGCTATACCCATTATTACTGCCACTGAGTATTTCACAAAGTGGATCGAAGCCATTCCATTGACATATATTACCGGCAAACAAATATCAAAGTTTATCCTTAATTACATCATTTTCCAGTATGGCCTTCCGCAGTCCATCATCACTGACAACGGACGTCCATTCAAAAACCAAGACGTACGTGAGTTATGTGAACGGTTCCATATCCAACACCACTTTTCATCTCCATACTACCCACAAGGAAACGGCCAAGCTGAGGCGTCCAATAAAACCATTGTGAAGATCTTAAAAAAGACTGTCAATGACGCTGGCCGTGACTGGCACATACAACTTAACCCTGCTCTGTGGGCTTATCGAACTAGCATTCGTACACCTACAGGGGCCACCCCGTTCGCCCTGGTCTTTGGCGCTGAAGCCATCTTACCCATTGAGGTCGAAATTCCTTCGCTACGAGTTTCCTTGAAGGGTCTTACTAATGAAGAAGACTACCGACAATCACGCCTACATGAGCTAGAAATGCTGGAAGAAAGACGGCAAAACTCACTGAATCATCTCCAAGCATATCAGAACCGCCTTTGTCGCAGCTACAATAAAAAGGTTATGGTCAGAAAGTTTGACATCGGTGACCTAGTTCTAATGCAGAACCCCAAGAACCAAGTAGACAGAGAAAAGCCAAGAAAATTTGAACCAAACTGGCTAGGTCCCTATATTATCATATCTTCTTTTGGTTCTGGAGCTTATCAATTGGCAACTCCAGATGGGGAACAGTTGACAGAACCCATCAACAGTTTACATCTCCAAAAGTTCTATGCATAGCATCAGAGGATGGAGCTGAGAATCATAATATACAAAAAAATTGAAAAAAGATAAAAATCGTCACCTTGATGAAAACCTGGCAAACAGGCGTTTTGGTGACACCAAAAAAATCAAAAAGTCAAGAAAATAGTAAAGAGAAAAAATGATTCGTTCAATAGCGAAAACCTGGCAAACAGGCACTTTGGACAAGTACCATGGTGAAAACCTGGTAAACAGGCGCCATGCGTAATCAATCATTGCTCTACCATCTACTATCACTTGGTCTAACTTGGCCTAGGATGAAAGGTATTTCTGCCATTATTCCGCAAATCGCCATCACATCCTACCCTACCTGTCATAGTAGATAAATGATTGACATCAGGTCCTGACGACTGTCCGTCTACCAAGTCAGCAGCATCCCGTTTATGTCCCTTGCAAATGGCTAAGTCTTAGACCTGACTGGGGGCAAAATGTTTATCATGCAACTGCAGTGGATGTCATAAATGATCTTGACAATTGGAAAAAAGTCCTGAAAAAAGACAAAAACATTGGCAAAAAGTCCTGAAAAAAGACAAAAACATTGGCAAACGCCCCTGGAAAGACAAAAAACATTGGTAAAAGTCCCTAAAAAAGACAAAACATTGGCAAAAAAGTCTTGAAAAGACAAAAATATTGGCAAAAAGTCCTAAAAAAAAAAAGAAAAAAAGAAGAAGACAAAAACATCGGCAAATAGTCCTGAAAAAAGAGACAAAAACATCGCAAAATGTCCTGAAAAAAGAGACAAAAACATTGCAAAATGTCCTTAAAAAAAGATACAAAAACATCATAAAAAGTCCTGAGGAAAGACCTAAAAATCGTAAAACGTCCTGAAGAAAACATTAAACAAAAATTAGTAGACCACTCGAAGAACATAAACATCTGGTCATTTCTAGTCAAAGTCAATCATGTCAAAACAGTCTTCGTCATCTGTCTGAACTACGTTGTCTCTGCGCATTTGCTACGTAGGCAAGACTCATACTTGAGTCCCCAAGACATTAGGTCAGTCCTTTAGGTTTGTCAAAATAAAATCATGACGCAATCTTTGGTCATCAAGACAAAGTCATTGGTCGTGTCGAACTACGAGGTCTCTGAGTGTATGACGTAGGCAAGGCCATCTATCGATGAGCCCCCGAGGCCGCACTAGGTCAGTCCATTAGGGTTCATGGCACTACACTAGCACACACGTCAAAAGTCTTCAATCAATTTCCACATAGGGAAATCTCCTGAACCAAAGTAAAACAATCATTTATTCAGCATGGAAATCTCATCGGCATATAGTCAAACACAAGTCAAACTTAGTCAAAAACAAGTCAAATCATCATAAGCAGGTCAAACTGTCAAAATTTAGTTAGTCTTCAGATGAGTCCTTCTGAACGATAACCTCTGTCATTTACGCCTTAGGATGTGTCCTTCCTAGGCGTCGTCATCGTCATTCGACATTTTGAGTGATCCTCTTGACACCTAAAGATCACTCTTCGTGACATCAGTATTCTTTAGATGTGTCCTTCTGAAGAACCAACTCTGTCATTTATGCCTTAGGATGTGTCCTTCCTAGGCATTGTCATTATTCTGAGGGACCCCTAATGACCATTAGGGATCGAATCCTCTCGACATCGGCATTATTCAGGATGTGTCCTTCCTGAATTCACCAAGTCTCAGCATTTTCCAAGATCAATCAAAACTTTAAACATTTTTGACATCTTCACATCATCGAACATGGCATCTTGACATCAGAACAATGGATATCCAGATGCACTTGGCAAACACTTGGCAATTGTCTTTTGATCTTTTATCATGTTATTAGTTTTTCAGCGAGATCCCACTAAGCAGGATTTAGAGAAGCAGCGACGTAGCATGACAATTGACACGCATGACTACTAGCTTCTCAGCGAGGTCCTGATTATGGGATTTAGAAAAGCAATGACATATCATGATAGGGACTTTATTTTTGTATTTTGGCAATCATGCTACTAGTTTCTCAAGGATGTCCTGGAAACAGGATTTAGAGAAGCAGCGACGTTTCATGATCTGTCCTTGTCTTTTTCTGCTTATGGTTGATTATGACAACAAGACTGGGGCAATCACACTCATAGTATGAGTCATGATCATCCTTGTCTATGACTGTTTGTCTTACGTGATGGTACAACCTTGCACACCTTGATCTATGTCATATCATGGTGTTTCTTGGCCATCACAACAATCTGCCCAATGATGATTAAGAGCAATAAATATTAAAGTCCTATGGCAATGTTTTGAAGGATTTGGTCTAGGAACTAACATGCATCTTCTTTAGTCTTGCCATCTTCTCTGTCTCATCTCATATAGGCATTGCATCCATATCATCATCCATATCTTTTGCACTAACATTTCTTTGTCTCTTCATATTCTAGTCTTCTCGTCAATTTCGAGAGCACACCCATGTTCTTTGAACCTGTCTGTCCTCTCGAGGGGGCATACCATAACCCTCCTCGTCATTCTTCCTCATCTTATTTTGCACTGGGGCATTTTTGACTTCTTTTTCTTTGTCACAACGCGACAAGCGACATTATGACAAAGAGGGGCAAAATGTAGACACCTAAAAATGACCTAGGCCTGCAAGCTTCATTTTTACCACTTTCGTCCTAGCATAAGTAAGACATTTAATTATGTCCTTGGTCCACATTCGACTATTGATTAAATAATTCATAATTATTTAATTAATTCATGTCCTTTGATTCTTTATGATTATTAAATAAATAAATTTTAATTTATTTATTAAATACGTCACTAATTGTCTAAGTCTTTCTTTAATTAAATAGATTTCTTAATTTATTTAATTTCCCTTTCTGCGTTTAATTATCCTTCACTATTAAATAAATAAATTTTATTTATTTATTTAATACGTCACTAACTGTCTTAATTAAATAAATTGATTAATTTATTTAATTAATTAATCTTATCTGCTAAATTAAATAATTAAATTTAATTATTTAATTGCTAATTTCATATTCTTCTCATTTTAAATAAATTAAATTATTTAAAATATCATGTCAATCCTAACTGTCAGTCCTTTTTGATAAATAATCTGAAAAAGATTATTTATTATCTCTCGAAATCCATAATTTGAATTATTTTAATTCAAATTAGTAATTAATCTTCCAAAAATCAAGTAATCGGGCAGATTCTTGATTTTCCAAATCTTATCTTCAGTCCGAATCTTATCTCTTTGATTTTTTGAATCTTGCAAATCAAGCGATCTTATCTCTTTGATTTTTTGAATCTTGCAAATCAGGCAATCTTATCTTCTTGATTTTTTTGAAAATCTTCATTATCTAATTAATTTCCTCATTTATTCTCCACCGTTGATCTATTTTATTCTGACCGTTCGATTAAGGATTTTTCCCTAACCCTAATTAGGGATTCTTCAGGTTTAATCTGGATCGTTCATTTTAGGGTCTCATCACTAATTTATCTCGTCCGTCCGTTCGAAATGGCCTTTTCTATAAAATGCCCTTTCCTTCTCATTTTTCATATCTTGACATTTTACGTAATTACTATAGGCATTTATTTACTCTCACTTATTCATTGTCATAGGCATTTGATTAATATTGGCATTTATTCTAGGCATAGGCATTGACTTTTAGACATTGGCAATAGTCATAGGCATATCAAATCCTTCGAATCTTGTTGTAGGGCTTAGGCATTTTAGATTGCTCAAAGTACAAATCTGAGGGCAACATTATCCAGCAAGCAAGAAGGTGTAATGAAGATCAAGCATGGAAGATGGAGACACTCGGTGATATATTTCCTTTCGTTTTCATTTGATTTCCATTGTACTTCGTTATTTCATTGGATTTTTATGTTATTTGTGCTAACCCATCTAACAATCTGATTTCCCTTGATTACATCAACAAATTACATACAATGCAAAGACACAACTCTCTAGTATCAATATTATAGTTTCTTCATTCATTGTTCTTCTTATTACAGAAATGCTCTCTCTGATTCTCAATCTATTTTCAACTTAGAATGCTATCCTTTAAATATTACCACATTTTGAAATTTTTCCTCTATTCATCCTTATCCACCATTACCCATCGTAGAAATTTTTCATCCCATTGCAGATTTTTCCTTGCATACAGTTCAGCTCTAGTGTCACAGCTGTTGCAAAAATCTAACTTCCAACCATTTGAAATTCACTTCCTCTGATTGGTCCATGAGATACCACATAGGAAATTCAAACGGTCAACGAAACATTCAACTGAGTTCACATGTCGGTGAGACACAAGAAGTGTCTCACCGATACTCAATGGCTTCATATCAATATCAGCGTAAGTCCCAATAGTTGGCAAGATGTTATAACAAAAGCCACAAGTCATACCAAAACCACCAACACCCAATGCATTCCTATCAACAAGAGATTTCTCATCGGCAAGACTCATACCGATGCTCACAAGTCACATCGATTTCAACTTTTCCAGTGGCAAGACTTTTGCGTTTGCCAAGAGGTTTCCTCGAGTCTCCTCAAGTTTCACCGAAGCACCTGACAGTCAGCAAGACATTCGTCTTTTTCCAAGACTTCACTCCGAGCAAACATGTCTTACCAAGTCAGAAATAATTTTGTCTTTTGCTGAGACCTCACATCGAGCAACCAAGTCTTACCAAGTCGGCAAGACTTTTGACCTTCGCCAAGACCTTTCACTGAGTGAATATGTCATACTGAAGACTATTAGCGAGACTCTCCAAGTCACCAAGACTTCATACCGATCGCCTTGAGGTACTCCGATGACTTCAGTTGTATCCCCATCAGCGTGACCTTCCATTCTTGTTGGGGCATCTTATCGAAGCCCTTGTGTTAGCCCGATGATCTATCAGTGAGACTCCCTTCAGTCGCTGGGACTTCATACCGAGCGATCAAGTCACCTCGAAGACCCTAGTCATTGTGAGTCTCCCTGACACCCGATAAGAAAACAACACTGTCGGCCAGAGGTCTCCTACTCGACAAAAAGTCACAGCGATAACATCATTCGGCAAGACATCTACTTTGTCTCAATGATATGAACATTTCAAGAGAATTCAGAATAGCTAGTCGGCCAGACATGATTAATGTCACTGCGACTTTTCCCTCCAGGTGTTACATATCAATATGGATTGAGGCAAATATTCCAACAAACTTGTTAAATTATGACACACATGCACCTCAATTTTATCTGGCCCTTTTGTAATAGTTTTTTTTTAGTTGTTTTTTTTAAGATAGCCCTTACGAGCATGCTGGTTAACCACACTCTCCTTAGAATGATCAACTATATTTACAATGCATAAAAATTGACATTTATAATAATATTTATATATTGAGAATAATATAAGAATTAGGTAGCTCTCAAATGCTAATTTCTCTTATCACTATTCTTTATTAGCCAGTTGAGAGAGTGAAATAATAAACACATGTAATATTTTAATAAATGTAATTTCAAGAATAATTTTAGGGTGAATAATATGTGAAGTTTGTATTCATTTATTGTTGTGGTGAAATTCAAAATAAATTAGTATCTTGCTATTAGGTAGTATTAGTATTTATGGGAATTTTAAAGTGAACAAGAATTAATAATGAAGTCAATGAATTAGAATAAGTTAAAAGAAAATATTAGGTTTAATTAATTTTAAGTGATATTCTTATGTAAGTATAGAATTCTTAAAACAAACAAAAAATTTACCATCTTAGTGAAGTCTCAACTGGGTCTCTGAAAAATTAAAAGATTAGTTAGTAATTATATGAGAAATTAAAAAATTAAATACATATCTTTTATATAACATTAGCATGTAAGTAATTACTCTAAATAAAAGGTAATTAGTTAATTGGATAAAGTAATTAATTTAAAAGTAAAATTTGAATCGTGTGCTCTTATAATTTACTATTTTTCCATGGGAATTAAATTACTTCTTAAATTAGTTTTAAATGATTTCTTTGAATATTGTGCTTGTATAATTTACCTTTTTTCCATGAGAATTAATTACTCAAGAATACTATGATCGTAGTAATTTTAATATTTTAATGATCTTTTATGAGTGAAAAGTTACAATGAAATTAAAGTGATGTGTTTACAATTCAGGTACCTTAAAATTTGAGTTATTTTTAGATACATTTCAATGTAGATTTATTCCAATACATTTAAATTAGATCTATTTTAAAGCTGCATTCAAAATTAGATTTAATTGAAAGTTAGTTAAACTTAATGTTATATTTATGAATTCCTTTACTATTAGATTTGTGATTTGTGTAAATGTTATATTTTTGATTAAATTTATTTGCAGTAAACAAACATGTTACATTTGAATTAAATTTATTATATTAAAGTAACAAATATATACAGGTTATATTTTAAATTTTAATTGATTTGAAGTAAACAAAAGTTTAGGCTAGGAATTTTAAATCAAAAGAAATCTGATGTTTTGAATACTATAGGTTTTCATAGTGCTTATCTATTTAAAAGATGTTATAAAGGAAACACTTTTAATTATAGTGGATTATTTAAATATTTATTACATTATCTTTAATAAGACTGGATAATATTCATGTTCAAATGAATGGGTACATTTATAATTATCTTTGAACATGTTTAGATAGTTATTTTGTTTATATTCTGAGTGCTCTTTGGAATTGATTTCTTATGCATGCTAGTGGTTCCATGATTGATCATACTTCCCCCTTGTTTTAGTTCGCTATTGAGGTAATCTTTATGTATAGACATGTTTTGGATGAGTTGGAAACCTCTTAATGCTTAAGTCACTTCCTTTGATAAGTCATGGGTGGTAGGTTATTAGGCTTCCAAAGGAAATGGGGAACTTGTTGTGTGTTGAATTTTCTCATGATTAGAATTTTATTATCCAATGATCGTATTCTATTTCTTGAGCTCTCATGGGTGTACCTTGTTACATGATTTTCTTTCCCTTTGGCTATGACTATGAGCGAGATGGTTCATGCCTCACACGTGCTTTCATTTTGTGGCTTTTATGTTTTGTACACCCCTTGTTGTTGTGAGTCTTCTTTCAGAACTATTGGGGAGGGTGGCTCTTCATGGGGGTCACGCACAAAGGGGCTATTAGGGTAACCCATGATAGAATTTCCTAAAAAGTGATAATATAATTAATGAACTAGTGGGTTTGGGTAGTTAAACATTAAATAAGATTAACTATGTGCCTCATGCATACCGTTAGTGCTTTCATAGGCTAAGGATGGGATGAGAAAACCTGGTTAGGAAGATCATTTCCTTGTCCTCACGAAAGGTAAGTGGTCCCACATGAGTCACCCTATGGGGTGGAACCTTGAGATAGGTAGCCCAAATAACCATCGATGGAGGCAGTACCTTGTGATAGGTTTACTAGATAATCCATGTAAGGCCATGCAATGACACTCTCCCACAATACCCATTTATTTTCCTTTGGTTGGTAGCCTCTGGAAGTGTTGTTGTACTTGTTTGATGTTGTTATGTCGATGTTAAGTTAGTCTTATCTACTTGACCTAGTTTGGATGTGCATCATTTCTTGTCATCTCCTAGCATAGGGGGTGGAGGTGGAATGTACTACGCAACCCATTGGGTTCCTAAGATGTGTTCGTGATGCAAAGTTCTAGAGCTTCACATGGTTGAACACTTTTCCTCAGTTTTATGGTACCATGTTCAGTTATGTAACATTCTTGTATTTGATGTATCTTATCCTCTATGCATTAGGATCATACATATGTACTCCTGAAGTAATTTAGTGTACTATTATACCCTTGATGCATTGTATCTATGGAAATACACTCCATATTTGTAATATTGAATTATGAATCAAAATATAATCAATGTCGTATATCTTTCATCTCTTTTTCTCATGGATGATTATATCTTATCATTATGTAATCTTGGTTGTTTATTCACTTTTTTTTTATAGAATTTAATGATTCATAATGACTGTTCCATGTACCCCAGAGGACGTGGATGCTTTTGTAAATACATAATTTCTTTTCATGTAATGGATGTACATATTCATCGTATGCAATGTTTCACTTTTAAAAATAAAAAGTTGTGCAATGTTAGTTGTCCTTTGGGGTTCATAGGGAAAGGTGTTACATCATTGGTATTAGAGCAATGGTTTAAAACTCTGGATACTCTAGGTTAATTGTTCCCATTAGGCTAACCTTTACACTTAACTCTTGATCTCACATGTTCCTCTCTAATGTCGCACAGAAGCATGCCTTGAGGTAGAGGTTGTGGACATGGCAGAGGTCAAGGAGGTGGTGGCCATAGAGCCAACTGTGAAATTGCTCCATAAAAAAGTTCCAACAAATCAAAATGTGAGGAACAAGGGTCTCAAAATCATTCATATGGAAGGGGCCCAAATTTTGAATAACTGGGAATGGATGGTTTGTAGTTATGACAGTTGTTGGAGGAGGTGCTTGGCCATTTAGGCCCTAGGCCAGAAGGGGAAAAACAAGTAGAAAGGGAAAGGGAAAGGTCTCCAAGGCATAAGGAAGTATCAGGAGAGTAGGATGTAGTAGTGGAAAGTCACATGAGGGATCTATTGAGAGCTCATCCTTCCACTTTTGATGGTGTTGGCAGAGGACTTGAGGTAGAAACATGGCTAATAGACTTGGATCGTTACTTTATGATGCATCCTTATGATAGTAATACTCGGGCTAGGTGCACCATTATGCACCTTAGAGGCTTCACATCTACATGGTGGTGTCTAGAAGAACATAAACTGCACCTAGACATCAACATGGTGACTTGGGAGTTGCTTTTGGAAAGATTTAGAGCATGTTTCCTCTCAAATCACTAGAGACAGTGCCAAATAGATGAATTTCATGAGTTAATACAAATGGAAATGTCATTTTCCTAGTATGATCATTGATTTTATGAGCTCAAGCAGTATGCATGAATCGACAATGATGAGGCAATGCTTGTACAACACTTTGTTAGGGGCTTAAACACTTGAATCAGTGGATGAGTCCAAGTCTTTGAGCCAAGAAAAATGGAGATAGTTGTCAAGAAGGCCCGTTTAGTAGAGGAAAAATTTTCCATGGCTTGGGGAGGTCACACAGGTGTGTAAATTGGTAGTGCACCAACATCTGGTTTTGGATCTCGAGGTGGGTAGCCTTAAGCTACAGGATCTTCTAGCAGTCATCATGTGCCTTCTAAGGGTGGTCAGTAGTAGTAGCAGTCATAGCCTAAGCACAAAAAATCTCAATATCAATAAAGTAGCAAAAATTAGTTCAAAAGAAATCAGAGTTGGCAATGAAATCATCATAACCGTTTTGAGTAGCCTGCAAATAGTTCACAGTCAATACCCAGTTAGATTAGTTATCAGCAATCAAATGTACCATTGAGTGGTGAAGGTTTTGGTCAAGGTATAGGTTGTTTCTCCAACGGTCAACAAGGAAATATTGCTAGACAATGTCCGCAAAATAATACTTCAAGGTTTAGTCAAAGGCCAGCCACTTTTGAGCTAATGATGGGCGATGCAGGAAAATCTCATCGAGTCTTTGTGATGGTTGAAAACTATTAGGATGATCATCAAGGCACCATGGTTGAGACATTAGGTGTGTTACAAGGTACTATTATATCCATTCTCTTTGATTCTAATGCATCAGATTCATTTATTTCCCCTTCAATAGTAGAGCATTGTAGGCTAGTGGCAATAAGGCAAGGCATTAAGTAGCAAGTCAAATTGGCCTTTGGGGAAAAGATAGTAGTTGAATCATTTGTTCAGGGTTGCGGTTTGAAAATTGGGTTGTTGGTGACTTCGGTGGACCTTCGAATCCTACCTCTTGGGTCCTATGATGTCATTTTAGGTATGGATTGGCTGAATTCTCACCGAGTGATAATATATTGTCATTGCAAGGTTGTGCGGTGTGTAGATGATTCACAAAATGAAGTGGAGATCATTGGCATAGGACTCATCTCATTATAGATGATTTTTGTTATGCAACTGAAGAGGTGTTTCCGTTAGGGTTGTCAGTTGTTTGTCGTGTTAGTCAATGACTTGGATTTGGGAGAAAGTCAAGAGGTGTCATTGGACGAATACCTGCTCCTTCAAGAATTTATAGATGTTTTTCTTAGTGAAATTCTCGGAATGCCACCAAAGCATGACATTGACTTCAAGATTGATCTTGTACCTAGGGTTGAGCCTATATCTCGGGCTCCATATCAGATGATAACTTGGGAGCTTCAAGAGATCCATTTGCATTTAGAAGAGATGTTAGCAAAAGGGTTCATCCATCCTAGTGTTTCCCTATGGGAAGCACTAGTTATATTCATAAAGGACAGTTCCCTTCATTTGTGCATCGACTGTAGGCAACTAAACAAAGTGACAGTGAACAATCGATACCCTTTACTGAGAATTTATTTCATTTTTCATTAGATAAAGGGGGCTCAGGTATTTTCAAAGATAGATCTTAAGTCAGGATACAATTAATTGCGGATAGCTAAAGCTGATATTCACAAAACAACATTTTGTACTTGGTATGGCCATTATGAATTCACTGTTATGTCGTTCAGGTTGATGAATGGTGTCTTTCATACCTATTTGGATAGATTTTTTCTCATGTTCCTTGATGATATCTTGATCTACTTGAAAAATATGGAGGAGCATGAGGAACACTTGAGACAGGTGTTGCAGTGCCTCAGAGGCAACCAATTGTATGATAATCTGGCTAAGTGCAAGTTTTATAAGACTAAAGTGAAATAATTGGGTCATGTCATCTCTGGTGAAGGTATTTCATGGATCCTTCAAAGATTCAAGCTATAGTTTATTTCCCTAAACCCACGAATGTTCCTAAGATTCACAATTTTATGGGTTTGGAAGGCTACTATCGGTGGTTCGTGGAGGGATTTTTGAGGATTGCACATCCCATCACTACCCTTTAGAGGAAAAGAAAGAAGTTTGATGGGTTAGAACAATGCCAGTTAGCTTTTCACACCCTTAAGGAAAAGTTGATCAGTGCACCGATCCTAACAGTTCCTAATCCCACTAGGGAATTTGTAGTATGTATAGATGCTTCCTTGGATGGCTTAGGATTCATTTTGATGCAAGAAGGTCATGTGATTACATTTGAGTCCTGTAAGCTCAAGGATCATGAGTTGAATTACCCTACACATGATTTGGAGCTAGCTGCAATTGTTCATGCCCTTGTTAGATGGAGGCACTTTTTATTAGGCCATCAATTCAAGCTACATAGTGATTATCACAACTTGTAGTATATCTTTATGTAGCCAAACTTGAATGCCAGGCAAAGGAGATGGATGGAGTTTCTTTGCGAATATTATTTTGAGGTTAAGTACATACAGGGAAAGGAAAATGTCGTGGTGGATGCTCTGAGTCAATCGAGGCATGAGATATCTGCAATAACTCTTGGTGTGGATTTTAGGAGCTAGATCCTTGTAGCACTTCCTACAGATAGTTTGTATCAGGAAGTGAAGGTGTAAATTGAGTCAGATAGGGCTTTGGAGGGAAAGTTTGTTAGTTATGCTTTGGAGTATTATGGGTTGATGTGATATTTGGGTTATATGTATGTACCTCCTGCAGAGGGTAATTGTTCCCTAATCATGACTGAGGAACATCAGTCTCCCTATTCTACTCATCTGAGAGTCAAGAAGACGTATGTAGACCTTTGTTCACTATATTTTTGTGCTAGCATGAAGAGAGATATTGCAAACTTTGTGGAAAGATGTTTGGAATGTCATAGAGTTAAGGTAGAACACCAACATCCCACAGGTCTTTTACAACCTCATCTTATTCCTGAATGGAAGTGGGATATCATATCAGTGGAATTTATTGTCAGTTTACCTATGTCCTCTCATTGGCATGATGCAATCATGGTCATTGTCGACTAGTTGACCAAAGTGGCACATTTCTCTCTTATCTGATCTTCCTATACTACTTCCTCTGTAGCCAGAATATTCATGGAGGACATTGTTCGACTGCATGGAATTCCATGAAGGATTATTTCCAATAGAGATCCGGTGTTCACTTCTGCATTGTGGACATCATTGCAGCATTCCTTAGGAACCCAACTGAACTTCAAATTCTTCCTACCATCCTGAAATAGATGGTCAAACCAAGAGAGTAAACCAGGTTCTTGAGGACATGCTTTGTATGTACATAATGGATCAATAGTTGCATTGGTAGGAATATTTGCATCTAGTAGAGTTTTCTTATAATAGTGGTTTTCATTGCTCAATTGGCATGACACCCTTTTAGGCATTATATGGCCGTCCTTGTCAGACCCCATTGATTTGGGATCATCTTGAGGACCAAGTTTTGCTTCAACTTGAAATGATTCAGGATATGGAGCAATAGGTTGCTCGCATTAGAGAGCACTTAGTAGTAGCCTAGGACAAGAAAAAGAGGTATGCTGATGCACATAGGGTCGACCATCAGTTTTCTTTTGGGGATTGGATTTTTTTGTGAGTGCGTCCGTGAAAGAGTTCAATCCGTTACAGAAAAGGCTCTAAGCTTGTGCATTGTTTTGTGGGACCGTTTGAGGTGTTGGAAATAATTGGCCCCGTTGCTTGTCATCTAGAATCTCCACCCAATCTATCATGTATACATGATGTGTTTTAGGTTTTTGTACTCAGGCCCTATTATTTAGATGTTTCATACGTGCTTGATTGGAATGTGTTGCAGGTTGAGGATGGGCAGCTGGCACTCGAGCCCATTGTTGTGCTCCAACACATGAGACTCATTCTCAGGGGCAGAGAGATTGAGTAGGTGTGGGTCCAATGGGACCCTATTGATGAGTAATCAATGACATGGGAGGATACATCTCGCATTCGAGAATCTTTTCCTTTTTTTTTTTCTAGCTTCCAAGAGTAAGCCTATTTCTAGGGGGAGGATGTAGTGCCTCTCGTGATACTGTTCTCTTATGACACTATGTGGATACTGTTATTTTTGATGCATACTCATGATTATGTTGGTGATTGTTTTACCTATTTGACTTATGTGTTTTGCTTGGATGCACAAGATATTGTTTTACAATGTTAATAATATAATGATGCATGGTGTTATCTTTATCTGGTTATGTGGTATTGTGTGGTTATGTAAATTGATTACTGCTTGTTTCATGATATTTATGATGGTGTGTTATTGTTTGAGGTTTGGGTGAGAGGGACGGTGTTGCATTGCTCATCTGTGAGCACCCTGCCACAGTGTAATTCTCTCTCACAATGTGTTTCACATTAAATATATATGTTGTTTCGACACTTGGTTTTATGCAAGGCTATAGGTATCGGGCACTAGCTCCACTTGCACCATCAGGTCTGAGTGTGCCCAACATACCCAATGCATATGATGTGGTTTAGGGATTTGACAAGAAAGTATCCCCATCTGAGTTTGTCGTCCCATTAATGTTTGATGATGTCATTCGTCAATATTCTATTCTATTATGGTATTGTTATGTTTTAATACGTTTGTTTCAAGTCGTAAATTTTAGTGTGTTTATCATTTTATTTAGATGTGTGTCATTATTCCTAATTCGTTAATTTAATTCAATAATGGTTAGTATTACGATTGAAATTAAACATTTAAATTTAATCATTAATGTGAGTTGTGGAGAAAAAATGTCAAGATTTTATTAAATATTAAATTAGTTGTAAAATTTAGTGTTTAAATAAAGAAATAAATATTTTGTTATTTATTATAAATAAATAGGGAAAATTTTAAAAAATAAATATATTTTATTCCACCTGATAAAATGTTAAAATGGTGGAAGGTTTATGTTTAATTTAATTTAATTTAATAATGTGATTAATTGATCCTCAGGTAAAATATTAAAATGAAGGTGAAATTCATTATGGAAATTAAAAGGATAAATTTTTAAATATATATGTACATATATATTTAAAAGAATTAAATGGTCCATTTAATTTAAATTCAATAACACTATCTACCCATCACATTAATGTTGGCCATTGAAAATTATTAAATCTAAACCTTAGTGAGGGTAGATTTCTAAATTCCCTAAAAAGGAAGAATTTACATCCAAGTGGTAAAATGAAGTAAAAGGAATGTGTCGGGTGTTAGTTTGGAAAACTGTGATTATGGGACCTATTTTCCTTGTTCTATCTAGAAACTAATGAATTTTGTTGGATTTTATGTTGGTAATTTAGGGTGAAAAGGAGGATGCGGGAATTTGAAATAGGAAAAAGTTTACGATTTTTTGTGCTCTGGTAAAAAAAAGGGGGGGATAAGAAAACTTTGTAGTCAGGAACACTCTGAGAAAATGAGAAATTGGAGAAATTGTGGAAGAAAGGATAGTCTAAATATTTCATCTTCAGATTGTGAATTCTAGGTATGGGAGTGCATTAATTTCCAGCATTGGGTTGTCTAAAATCTAAGCTTTCATTGGGTAAGAAAACCATTGAAATTCTTTCTATCTTGTTATGTCATTTTTCCATCTGAGTTTATCCACTATTTTGATCTTTTCTTGTGTTTCCATTGTGGTCTGGGTCATCTAGTGGCTATTGGAGAAACTTGGTTTCTAATCGTTTTGTGCTGAGAGATTTCTCCTTGATGCCATGCACAACCTTGTTATGAGGAGGCTTTATTTATTTACCTTCATAATCTAGGTGCCTTGTTCATAACTCACTCAATCTACCTCTTAGCCTATAAGCATTGAACCCTATCCAAGGAAATTATTTATAGTTTGATATGTCCCTTGTGTTCCTCCAAACTGTTGGATCAATTAGGCCACCAACTTGCTACAGGGGAGGGCGATACTTGTGTTTTCTTTTAGATATGTGGCTGGTTTCTGTAGTTGTAAACTTTGTGCACCCCTCCACTCTTTCTTCTCATTAGCATTTCTCTTTCGTGCAACTAGTATGGCTACTATGCGCGCCTCCTTGCATGGCTATGATTTTGTTTTGTTCTCTGTAGAGGCATAAATAGCCTTCTTGTTTCTGTGGGTAACCTATCACATTTCTAGCTCTTGAAAATAGAATGTTGTAGTAGTTTAAATAATCTCTTTGATTCCTTGGTCAACCTATCTCAGCCACAACTCTTGAACATAATAGGAAGTTTA
>VDFB02050169.1:0-18954 GCA_007258455.2 Sequoia sempervirens | reverse complement strand
ACCATTGTGATCCCTCAATGCCGATTGTTTTTAACCAATCTCCTGATAGTATTCTGCCATGTAGAGTTGACCATGTGAATGCTCCTGCTTTGGGTAGGATCCACTTTCCCCAACATAGTCTTTTCGGCCAACTACTTTCCTCCTGTTTAATTTGGATTAGATAGCCCAGTTTTGCTATGTAATTCCCTAATTTTGCACCACACCAAATAATCTTGTCTAGTTGGCTAGTTAAGCGCACATTTCTTTCCTTGAGAATTTCATTTAACCAAGCTTTTATCCCTTCATTTACTGTATTATCTTCAAAGTTGATCCAACTATTTGCTCCATTATTTTCTATTTTAACATAGTTTTGGATTGCATCTCCAAACTTGCTACTTATGTCTGCAATGTGAGGGGCTAGTTCTCGATATTCTATAAGAGGCTTGTAGCCTCCCCATGAGTCTTTCCAGAAGTCTGCTCTATCCCCTTTGTTAACTTGCAATGTCAAGTGGTCTATTATTAGGTGTCTGCAACTTGATATGAAATTCCATATATGTGATCCTGTCCCAGCATTTGCAATTGTTAAGATTCTCTCCGGATTTAAATTATCCAGATACTTTCTCTGTAAGACAAGTTCATCTTACATTTGCTTTTTCAATTTGTTTTGCATTTTTTTAGGTTCTTTTCAAAAAATTTAACACATAGGGAGGATTTTTTTTTTAATTTGAACTTGCCGCTCTCTTTTAAATTCTTAATCAAAAAAAATCATGAGCAATAGTGAGAGTAATGATAGTGGGGAGGTTGAAGTCAAATGCAAGAAAGAAGTAAAGCTAGAACTCATAGAAGTATGGTAGCCACTAGGGGTTCTTCAAGGAGTGGGAGTGTAGCAGGGCCAGCCAGTACAAACCCATTTGAATGTCCTTTCAAACTCCTCAAAACCTATGCAAATCGCCCATTTAACTCCAAGAAACCTCTCTTACTATTTGCATCATGATTTGATAAGGATAAGAAAAAAAAATTGGGGGAGTAGAGTATGGAATTGTCATTTGTGCAAAAAAGAATATAGGGGCAGTTATACAAGAGTTTATTGTCATCTTTTGTGGATAGGTAGTCAAGGGGTGAAAGATTGTGAAAAAATAACTCTAGCTAAGAAGATTGAAGCAACTAGATTGCATATGGAGGGGGAGGCAAGAAATAAAGGAATTTCATTGGAGAGTTTGCAGCCTAGTGTGTCAATGCCTACAAGATTCGTGGATGTTGGAATTCAAGAGAGAGGGGGTTTGACTTCTACTAGGGGAAAAAAGAGAACTAATAGTGTTACAAATATGTTCAACATACAATCACAAGATGTGGCTGATTCTTCTATTGATAAGTTTTTTTACACTCATGCCATACCATTTCATGTGTCACGTTCACCATATTTTAAACAAATGTTCAAAGATGTGATAGTTGTTGGTCCTTCATTTGTCCCACCTGGAGAACATAAGCTATGCACCACCCTCCTTGATAGAGAATATTCCAAGGTGGGTGTGTTGATGGAAGAGATGAGACAAACTTGGATAAGGGATGGATGCTCCATCATCATGGATGGGTGGACCAATATCAAACATTCACCACTCATTAATATTATTGTCACAAGTTCGATTGGCTCTTATTTTCTTAGAGCTTTTGATTATTCAAGAAAGAGGAAGGATGTAAACTTTCAATTTCAAATTTTGAAAGATGTCATAAAAGAGGTTGCAATCTCTAATATCGTACAAGTAGTGACAGATTCAGCCCATGTGTAAATTAGCTGCCTTGATGGTGGAGGGTTCTTACAAGCACATTTTTTGGACCGCATGTTGTGTGCATGCATTGAATAATACCTTGAAGGACGTTGTGAAGATAGATTGGGTGAAGGCAGTGGTGTTAGAGGCTAGAGATGTGCAGATGTTCATTTGCAATCATCACACTTCACTTGCTTTGTTCAGAACTTTTTGAGGAAGGAATTCCTCAAGCCCATGGATACTAGATATGTTAGTTACTTCATCTTGTTAGAGAGGATTGTTGAGGTCCAAGAGGCTTTACAATTAATAGTGGTTAATTCATAGTGGGCTAGATGGCTGGAGGCAAGCACCCTAAAGGAAGAAGTGTGAAACAAAAAATCCTTGATGATGATTGGTGGTCCACGATGAGGTGAAAAATTACTGATTTTATTATTTAATTTTTAAAATGTGAATTTATTTATGTTACTAACTTGTAAAATATTTTCCTTCTTTTTTAAGATTTTAATTTTTGAACTTGTTTGCATTTGCAGATATGTTTGCTCCTCCATTGAGCCTTTTGTGCAAGTAATAAGATATGTTGATAATGACTCTCTTAGCCTTGGAGAGATTAATGAGACCTTTGACAGCAATCAATTCATAGCAAGGAACCTAATTTGGGATTTTATGAAGAGCATCTTAGGCCCTATTGGGCCCCAAAACCCCTACTCCACTTCCTACAACCAAATCTCATTCACAAGGCCAAAGTTATCATCATGCAAGTGAAATCAACTCATCAACAAAATGTGGAGGTTGAAGGCCAACCCAATGAGAGTGGGTAATATCTCCTATTCTTCGAGCTCAACCTAGACTCGGGAGAGTATTCCCAGGGGTATACCTTAACAGGCATTGAAATCAAATAAAATGAATAGTAATGAATTAATAATAGCCAAACCCAACCTATCAACTTGGCCCCAAAGACTGTCACTTAACTAAGTACAACTAGCTATCTCAAAACCCCTATATAGCTGATATAATTGTGCAAGCATAACCCACATGCTAAGTTACGCGTTCCCGAACCCAACCAAACTGGGTTTGGGAGCAGCAACAGAAGCATCCCAAGAGCGGGCAGGTAGCATACCCACAACGAACCCAAGTCATAGGGACGCTCCCTATCCACTCCCAAGCAGTCCCAAATGCTCCTATGGGCAAAAAATAATTAAAACGCCCAAAAAACTATTAAAAAAAAAGAATTTTTTAAATACTAAAACATTAAAAAACCCTAAAAAGCACCCTAAACCCTAAATGCACTCAAATGTTTGTTGCTTAACAAACACAACTCTATTCCACACAAACACATTCTTCCTATGCCATTTTTTCATTTTGAAAGGTAGCTAGTCTTTTTTTAAGGAGAATGATCACAAACTACTTAATTTTAGTGTCAAGTGATAAAATTGTGAAAATGGTTTGCACCTTAAAGGTTTGTGTGGTTTGAAAAGGCCTTAATTTGGGCTTGGTAGCGAGGGCTCTACCCCCTGACCCCACCTCTTATTGCGACAGAGAGCGTGCCAAGGGTTTTGCCCACGGACCCCCACAAGGGGTGTAATGTCCCCTTCTTGTTCCTGAGCAATGTAGTGACTCAATTAGCCTATTCCAAAGTTCTCGTAGGCTAGTTGATGTGGTTAGGGGACTCAGTTGCCAGCATTGATGTACAATTTTGCGTTTCTCAGAGGGGTTTCTATTTATAGCAGTGGCTGGTATTGATGTTGCCATCTTCAATGGTCACAGTTTCCTCATTGGTCTTCAATTTCGCTCAGTTTTGGGCATTTGGCAAATATTTACTATTTATAGCAATGCTATTTTTAGTAAGTCACCTTTGGGGAGTTGGTTCCAAGTTAGTGTTCTTGCAACAGCATTATTATCTAGTTTTCAGTTGGAGAGCCTACGTTTGCAATTTAATATTTGCTTGTTCGACCACTTAAGTGATTTAATAAAGTAAATTATAAAGTAATGTTATAACATTATATTGCGGGGGTAAAGTGGTCATAAAGTGTACCAAGGCGCCTAATGAAACAACTTTAAGTTGTTTTTAAAAGTTCAATTAATATTATATTTCCTCCTTGAGCTTGGACGCCTATGAGAAGAGGTGATAATATAATAAAATGTTAAAATATTAAAAAGGAGCAGAAGGGCGTGCATTTCTAGAGAGAAATTAAGAGATTTTTGGAGTCCATTCACCCTAAGTCTTATATTATGAAGTTTGGCTCTCATTTTATTCATCCAAACATTGACGACATACTAAAATGTTGTCGGATTGTCTTCTGGTTGCCTGGGCTGCGTTGTGAGGACGAAAACCCTCCATCGTATTGACTAGTTTCGGTGGTGAAACATCCACCCTAATCAGATATTGGTGCTGGTTAACAGTTGAGATCAAAGGGCTTCAAGAGTTAGATTATTTGTGAAGAAATAATGAAGATCTTTCAGTATTTTTAGTGGTTTTGGTGTCCTTTCATTTGCTTTCACTTTTGGTGTGAATTTTGAAGGTTTTGGAGTGATTTATTTTGGTTTCTAGGTGATTTTCAAAAAGGACCTGAATCTGGTTTTTCAATCATATCTCTCTGAGGGTTGGGAGTTTGCAAATGGGTAATGTCTCAATGGAAGCCTCTCCCAAGGGTGCCCCCTTTGAGTTTTATTTCATATTTTTTGATGAAGAATACAATTTTTAAAGCTAGGTCGACCCAGCTCAGCCAGCGCCCTCTTCAGGAGTCTTCTTGTGTTGATTCGGCCTCTTGAGGAAGGGGTTTCTTCTGTCAAAGGTGCTTGTGTAGGGAGACGTCTCTTCTGGTATTGGCAGCAAGTTTCATTCTTTCATCTCAGTGCTGGTCGTTGCACTTGAAGGAGTCATGATATGTTGACATGAAGCTGCGAACAGGTCTGAACTTGTGATGTTATTTTCTGCTATTTGACTTTGTAAAAATCAAAACTTATGATGTTGAAAATCTGAATATTTATGAAGGAAAAAAACTTGTTTCCTATGCAAGTTTTCTTGTTATTTTCCTTTGCAATCTTTATGTACATCATGGCCTGCTTCAAACTCAATGAAATATGAAAAAAATACAAACAAACCACTCAAAAAACCTTGAAACAGCAGCTGGAAAAAACAAAAAAAACAGGGGTGCTATCTTACAAGGGGTGTTCCTCTTGAACCCTATTGGGGGCGATTCCCCTAAACCCTTATGAGGGGTGTTATGGTTAACCTTCAACCCCATTGAAGTCTCCACTCCCAACCCCCACTAGTTATTGGGATCTCTTGTCACATAAGAAACTTAATTACAATGAGGGGTTTGGGAGTGGAGACCAAAACTGACAACTTAGACAATTATCTTTATGACTATCATAATATAATTGATCAATGATGAAGTATCAAACTATAAAAAATTCAATTGTCATTATTATTATAAAATATAATATTATATGATATACCAAATGTATTTGCAATTCTCTTTATTTTTTATTTTTTTGCATATATATATAACCCAAACATACCGTACCTAAGAAAAAAAATCGCCATACTGATATAGCAAAACCCCACATTTGTACCCGACCTCGTACCAAAACTGACAACTTAGCCCACATGAGATAGATTGATTTAAAAACTCTCTTAATGACAAATCTCTAGTTATGATACGAGGTTATAGATGCACAAAACTACTCTACTGATTTATGTTTTGATTTGATGGTGTGAGATTGGTGCATGGTACCAAACTGGTGCCTATCTATTGGGCAACAAAATTGCAGCACATTGAGAAGATAACAAATTGGTATAAAAGAACATGAAGCCATGTATTTGCATATAACAGAGATCATGAAATTTTGTAATAAAACATACTTAGTAATCCACAACATAACTGCATATATTCATATATAAAATGAGAGAGCGTTAAAATACTCGCAATGTATTCTAAATGTTGTTACATTCATCTGACCTAATCTTACACTCGTGCCAACAAATGTGACAAAGGAAAATGCATGGTTGCAACCAGAAATCTCCCTGAATATACACCTAATGCCCTAGAGACATTTTGTAACAAAACCCAAATGCAATATTAATCTTCTTTGACTTTGGTGGCTTGTACCCATAAAATGAACTGGACTGGCATCAATCACTACCCTACAACTTCCTTGTCGTCTAGAGACCACAACAAAACCAACCTCCTCCGAAATTGAACAAAAATTGTGCCTTAATACATGCAAAGCGTCAAACCCTAATCACCACACTGTAGCACATTCAGAATATGTGGTTGAGGATGAATCCAACCCAAAATGGGTGTTTCCGATTGAAGGACATCTGCATTTACTTTTGGTAGATGAGTAAAATAATGCCATTAATGCGAGCTAGTGAAGCAGGTGGAAGAGGATCGTGCCATTGGGCACTTGTGAAAATAATTGCTTTACACACTGTCGAACCCTCGAAGGACTTAGCATCAAAAATCATGAACCCTCGACAAAGGAAAAAGGAAGTTGTCGAGGATCGAGCCTCGAGCTTACCACATACTGCATGCTATAAGAAGAGGAATGGAAGAGGGATGTCGAAAGTCAAAACTCCGACGAAGGGTGAAGCTTTCAAGCACAAGGAATGGATTGAAGATAGGAAGGTAGGTGAATCTATACAAGTCCAAAAAGATGACATAGAGGAATTTTCAATGGGCAAAGGGAATGAGTTAGGGATCAAGGTTCGATAAGAACTCATACCACATGCCAAGATGGTATAAAGGGAAGATCTCTAAAACCTCAACGGATTGAAGACTTAAGCATTTCTTACAAAGACCCTAGCGAGGTTTTGAGGATCGGAAAGATGGAGGGAAGCCTACCAAAAAAGGGATGAAGGTATGGAAGATACTAATGGCCCAAAAGTCCAAAAGGAGGAACACTTAGGCAGTTTGCAAGGTGGACTTCAAGCATCAAAGAGACATTGAAATGGCAGTCAAAAGAGGTATGACAGCAAGGGATGTTAGTGTAAATAGTGTCTTTATCCATCTAGTTAGGATATCACCTTTCTATGATTGACCTATTCACACTCATAGCTTAAGTTAAATTAAGTTTCTTATGCTTTTGTTTCGCTTCATAGCATTGAGACATGTGTCTTCAATCTTCATCACTTGAGACACCTATTGACACTTGCTCACACACTTGTCAAGTGAGCTCACAAGTGTTCCATCTTTGGAGGGTTAGTTGTTCAATCCTACCTTCCTACCTTATCCACCTTGCCTATATATGCAAGGTTTCTCATTGTACTTTACACTCTTCATTTGTATATTGATAGACATACTATTGTGCTAATATTTTCACTTGTGGAAGGCTATCAATTTTAACTCTTTGATCTTGGCATTCTCCAACAAGGGAGACGTCGACAACCCAAAAGTTTGACATGAGGAACACTCAGGCATTTTTGGCTTCGAACTTCGAGGATCAAGGGACTAAGGAGAAGGTAGGGAGGCAAAGGAAACCTCGGTGGCCCAAAAGGTAGACAACATTGACATTTAGGCACTTTTATAATGGTGGACTGCTTCCTCACTAATTTAAAACTTCACCTACACAAAGGTGATATACAAAGCTGGATGTAGACCTTCCATCATCCTAGTCTCCAACACAATTAATATTTACAGCCAATTAAATTAGCATAGCCCACCACTTAAAAACTCATAGAGTACTCGTGAGACAAATCTCTTGACAAGTTAATTCACTTAAAAGTTTCATGGAATTTCCCAGCAAGTCACTCGCAAGTGAACTTGCCAAAACTCATCAATTCAACCCAAAAACTCACTTGATGACGCATAAATAATAGCCTGTGGCTAGAAAACTATCAAAACACTTCATTTTTCACAATTTCTTCTTCCAACTCTCATTCCTTTGACACATTGACAACATTTTGTGCATTTGCAAGTGATTTCACTACATTTTTTGCTTGATCTTTGACTAATTTGATCACTAAAAAAATTTTTGGTGGCATTTGCAAGGTATGTAACCTAACAATGCCCCTATTTGTGTTTTTTGTTTTTAGATGTTCTTCTTGTTTTGCATCTCATTCTAGGCTTTTATTTTATTTATTTTTCTTGTTATTCAGAATTTTAGCTAGCTGCTAAGGTTTATATTTTACAATCTTTAGTTTTTTAATTATGCTAGAGTTTCAAATTCAGTTTTTTTCTCGAGATATGGCATCAAGTGGCAACCCTACAAATCTGCCTGGACGCATGGAACCCCAAAGGGAGAAACAGGACAAGCAGTAAGTAATTATTGTGGGAAGAAGATCATAGGCATCAACAACTTCAAATATTACCTTAATATTTGGCTTTATGATAAATAGAGCCCGATGTTATATGAGAGATTATGGTTCTCATTTCTTCATATGAGGAGAAACAGCAGAATGGATGGCGGCAGATGTAGTGGCATGAGATGTTATTATGAATTTGATTGCATATGAAGTGTTTTGATGCCACTCTGGTCACTATGATGTGTTTTTGTTAATGTTAGGATCAGATTTAATAGAAAGCAGAAAATGCAACACAATGACACAGCAGATACCCTGGGAAAACCCTCCTCCTGAGGGAGAAAAGCCCAGCCTCAAATATATCTCTTATATATTGAAATGTCAACACAAATGTCTCCTTTCAAAGGCCAATAAGAGGCACCACAAACTGATGCAAGCACAGTAATACAATGATGTAATTTGCTGATGATAAGACTCAGCCTTATACAGAATCTCAAACTGCTCTTCTACAGTATTCACATCAAGAATATTGAGCTATCTTGAACAATGAATGACAGCACCTCTCTTAGATGCAAAATACAGAATAATATATTTTCCCTTAAAGTCGATCTGCTGCTACAGAATTATAATTTGCTGTAAGTGTATGCTATATGTAAACAAGGACTCATTACATGCATAAGAAGACATGCACTAGGAGGGGAGTTACATTTGCTTAAATTAGAGATTCTCATGCATGTCAGTACGAAGATTCCTTTGCATGTTAAATGCATGTTAGTTACCTCTGCATTTCAGATGTCTAGGAGGAGTTACAAAGAAGATTCCCATGCAAGTCAGTTACATGTTGCATGCACCTTGCATGTTGACATTTACAGATTCTCCTGCAGTCGCTGCATGTCCACACATCAGATTCTCCTGCAGTTTGTCATTGCTGGAAGAATACGACTGACGCTGCCATAAACATCAACACTCCCTCTCAGCTAGGGAGAATACTTCAGCTGCACAAGACAAATCACCTCATCGTGATGTCTATCACAATGACTACACTCATATGTGGAAAAGAAACGATATCACCTTATTGTGATATCAGATATCACCTCATCGTGATATCAACCATCATGGCTACTCCCATAGATGGTATGTACAAGTGTTCATCACTCAACGTGATGTTGTCACCTCATCATGGCTCTCCCAGAGGGTGAAAACACAAGTACAATATGTTGTCATGGAGTCACACACATGACATCCACCATGGCTCTCCCAGAGGGTGGACACAAGGGCTTTCACCTCAAATCTCTCTCAAAGAGAAATGCATTAACAAGGGCTGATACCTCAAATCTCTCTCGTAGAGAAATGCATTAACAAGGGCTGATACCTCAAATCTCTCTCGCAGAGAGAAATGCATTAACAAGGGCTGATACCTCAAATTCCTCCGTCTCAAAGGAAAATGCATTAACAAGGGCTTTCACCTCAAATTCCTCTGTCTCAGAGGAAAATGCATTAACAAGGGCTTTCACCTCAAATTCCTCCGTCTCAGAGGAAAATGCATTAACAACAGATCTCCATGATGATGAAACTCCCTCTGAAGCTCCAAGTACTTGCATCAACCTTTTGACCTCCTCGTCCAAGGTTGCTTCTGAGGAATTGTCAAACTCCCTCTGAATGTAAATTCCTCCTCTTCGAAGAAACTGATCTCAAAGACAACTTGAATAGGTTCTTCCTCTTCGAGAGATGTCTTCAGCCACCAACTCAGTCCCATGGCTGCAAGCTATGACTCCATGCTTGATCATTTCTCCAGTTGGCATGAGTTCCTTACAGGATGCCTCAAGCTCTTCTTCTCTAGGCAATCTCTCATCAACCTCTTGCTCCTCGATCCGTCTTGGAAGCATTTAGAGAGAGATTACTAATAGTTTAAACTATCCAGAAGAAATATCAAAGCTAGAAGCATACAAGATTCACTATCCATTGATGTAGCATGAATTAATAACTACATAAATAATTCATTCAAGGAACAAGTATAAGATACTTATCTCTTTATGTTGGTACACCAATGAGCTAGACTTGTAGCTGTGTCTCATTTTTGCCAACTTCACTCGATCTCACCCTCATGGAAAGTGGGAATATGAAACAATCGTTTATCAAAGATTGAAGACTCTATTTAAATCTTGAGATCACATTATGAATCAACGCACCCAAACTCATGCGACGAAAGAGTTTAAGTAATCAAAAGAGTAAAAAATCATCACGACTTCCTTCCATAAACGTGGCCTTTCGCTTCCCAAGCTTGTAAACAGAGATTGCAGCTCCAAGAAACTCCTTATACACAACACACTTAATCAGAGTTCTGAATAAATTTTAGTCTTCTACAGAAAAAGATACAGCAGCCAATTAATGCTAGCCTTCAAGAGGCACTCCTCAAGACTTCTTCAGAAAAGACATACACCCATGAATTCCAAAGGGCTTCACACATCGTGGATGGCAACAAAATAGATTATATATAACACCCTCGTTAGCTCAGAGAATTTCTGCACATCCAAAACTCAAAACAAGCAATAGAATAGTATCTAGAAAGTCACGGCTTCACATCAAGTGAAACTAGCCCAGAAGTTACTCACACTTCCATACTGCCCATGCCTAAAGAGGTGTCAATAAATATATAACATTCTCATATCAGTTTTAACAAAACATGACTCCCACGCATCAAGACCCCTTTGAACAACAATAGGACATTCACCCGCACTGCAGAAGATAAGTCAACACAAAATAGCATTGACTCCATCACTTTCTTTCCATGGCACTTGCACACACAGACTCAAACAACTTTTGCCATGCCTACTAATCATGTCTAAGATTTACACTCTTAAAAAGCCTTCAAAACTCCACTGAGCCACAAGAGACTGTGTTCCTGTTAGACCAAATCTGATCGGATCTTTTTGTAGACCTGCTCTGATACCATGTTAATGTTAGGATCAGATTTAATAGAAAGCAGAAAATGCAACACAATGACAGCAGATACCCTGGGAAAACCCTCCTCTTGAGGGAGAAAAACCTAGCCTCAAATATATCTCTTATATATTGAAATGTCAACACAAATGTCTCCTTTACAAAGGCCAATATGAAGGCCAATAAGAGGCACCACAAACTGATGCAAGCACAGTAATACAATGATGTAATTTGCTGATGATAAGACTCAGCCTTATACAGAATCTCAAACTGCTCTTCTACAGTATTCACATCAAGAATATTGAGCTATCTTGAACAATGAATGACAGCACCTCTCTTAGATGCAAAATACAGAATAATATATTTTCCCTTAAAGTCGATCTGCTGCTACAGAATTATAATTTGCTGTAAGTGTCTGCTATATGTAAACAAGGACTCATTACATGCATAAGAAGACGCACTAGGAGGGGAGTTACATTTGCTTAAATTAGAGATTCTCATGCATGTCAGTACGAAGATTCCTTTGCATGTTAAATGCATGTCAGTTACCTCTGCATTTCAGATGTCTATTTTAGGAGTTACAAAGAAGATTCTCATGCAAGTCAGTTACATGTCGCATGCACCTTGCATGTTGACATTTACAAATTCTCCTGCAGTCGCTGCATGTCCACACATCAGATTCTCCTGCAGTCTGTCATTGCTGGAAGAATACGACTGACGCTGCCATAAACATCAACAGTTTTGATGCTTTTCTAGCCACTATGAATGCATATGGCATAACAATGAACACTAGATGCTATGATGCTTTAGATTTATGATCATATGACTATTGAACTTGACACTAATTAGTAATAAGTAATAACTATGATCTATTGTGTATATTGACCTTTTTTAATCTATGAAAGACTGAAAAACTACATATCAATTCTCTAAAGACAATTTTATCATTTTGAATTTTTTTTAAAATTATTTTGTCAATATGTGTTTTGATGTTCAAATATTTTCTTGAACTTTTCCAGGGTTTTTGCCAATTCATCTAGTCTGTTACCATTTTAATTTGTGTTTTGTAAGACAACACAAAACAGAACATACTGTATGATAGAACCTTTTTTCAAATTTGGAGGGGAATCTCCCTGGGATCTAAACTAAACCTAAACCCCAAGCTAAACTAAACCTAGACAACGAACTATAAACAAGATACATAGATATGCATGCTTTACAATATTCTCAAAGGGAATTTGCATAAGAGAAATGACTACCTACCTTTATTTTTGCCTTGGATATACATGCACCAAACTACTCAATCATGCCTTGCAAACGAGATTTTCAAATATTTGGAAGAAAAAAACTGCAAGCAAAACACATAAAAAATGTAATGTCCCCTTTTCTAAAAATAGCATTTACTATTTTTAGGAAACCTGGTTTTCGAAGTAGCCAGTTAGGACCTGTGAACGAATCGAGAAATTTGGATTTTCAAGATAAATTTATTAAATCATTTTTGAGGGACAAATTAATAAATATTTTAAGTTTATTTTTATGGGTCCAAGTTGGGCATGGGTTTTTGGATAAGGCTTGTAATGGACAATTTTGGCAATTAATGTTGCAAGATTCCAATCAACACTTGGAAGTTTGGACGGGTCATCTTATGATGGAAGTTAATGATGGTGCATGCAAGATTTCCATCTTGCCCGTTGGATTTTGGTTTCCCATGTTGGTGCAAAAAATGGGATTTGAATATATTGTATTTTCCCTCTCAAATTGCATTCCATTCAAGATATTGTTTTCTCTTCGCAAGTTTGATATTTTTCTTCAAAGGCTGGTAAACCAATGAAGAAAGAATCTCCAAGGCTGGTAAACCAAGGGGATTGAGGCTCAGAGACAATGGTTCTAAGGGTCTCCAGATGCAATTTCATCTAGAGATTGCCATTGTGCTGAATGCTCTTCAGTTTGGTATTTTGTTTTCAATTTGTTTTGCAGGAATTGGTGGTATTTTGGATTCCAGATTGTGTTGCTGTTGATTGTAGAAAATATCAATATATTGAAGGTATTCTATTATGTATTTTGCTGCCCAGATCAGTTGTATTTCAGTTAGTTGAGTGGTGTGGAGATTGTTTCAATTTGGAGTGTGTTGTGGCTTCCAGATTCAAGGGTTTGCTTCAATTTGGAGTTCATCTTTCTGATTAGGAGTTTCTGTGTGTAAATGTTATTGTTAGAAGCATATTTAGATGCTATTGTAGTATTTCATTTATATATTTTGCTGTTCCAGATCAGTTGTGTAAAGTTTGGTGAGTTAGTGTGGAAACTACTTCGGATTCAAAGTGTATTTGGGTTTCCAATTAGAGATTTTCTTTGTATAATTTGCTGCAGCTGTTCATGGCTGTCATCTACTGTATATGACAGCAAATGTGATGTAAATCTATGAAATTACCCATAATAAATCATTCTATTTCAGTTGCACTTCACCCGATTTCCAGTTTGATGCATTTTGGTGCTTATTTAAGTTTCCAGATTGTGTTTTTTTTTATGTGCATATTTGCAACAGATGTTCAATTGCTGTTAGCTGATGTATTGACAGCAAAAATGATGTAAATCCATGCTCAGATCAGTAATAAAGCTTTCCTCATCAGTTGCTCATTATTTAATCACACTTTGGAGTTGTTTGATGCATTTGCCCTTATACCCGATTTACTCCATTTAAGATTTTGGGTAGAAATTTAAAGTTTCAGATTTTGAGTTAGATTTTTTATGAGGGATATTACAAAAACACCTTCTGGCTGGCTAAAACAGAGACAGAGATCAACTATTCGATGCAAACAATATTTTGGAAAAGAATAACTATAACAAGATTATTAACAACACGCAATTCCAAAAACTAAACAACTAGTTTGCACACAAAGTTACAATCCAAATGAATAAAATAACATCAATACAAAGCTTGACACTTGGTATTCACATTCAATCTAATCTATGAAATGACAAACACATATTCAACAATAGCTTAACCGGCATAAGCATGGTCTCAACCATCATCTCTCCCTGAGTTTATGTGTTCAGAGCACTTATTTACAAATTACAAACAATATCTTTTTGGGATTTAAAATAATACTTATCTGTCCCAAAAACTAATATTTTAAAGGAAACCCCAAAAGCTACTAAAAAAGACAGAAATAAAGAAACTTTAAAGCAAATACAATCTAAACAACAAATAGCATGAAACTGCCTAAAACTGGGCATTCCTCCTCTGCCGGAAATAAAGCATGACCGGAATAAATTTTTGAATGGATGCTGAAATCTCAACGGCAATTTAACTTGCATATATAGGGAAAAACCTTGAAGTTTTGGCACTTTAAACCTAGCTTTTTACTTTCATGGCAAACTATTCAAGGGATGACACTACCTCTTATGTTGAAAATATAGGTGATATTAGATTATGGTGTGCTCAAGGAAGAATTCCACGAGCATTTGAAGTCTTAGCAAAGTTCTCATGTGCTTTCATAGACCTTTGTTAGTGAGTGGAGTCTAATGACAGCATGACTGTTATAATTGTGCATTGACAAAAATGTTAGACAGCTCAACCACTTCAAGCACAGGCTAGTTACATTATAGCCATATTCTTAAAACTCGATGGAGGTGTTGATTGGTTGCACCATGATTAAAACACACGAATGGAATTTATGATTGACATTGCCATCTTTTTGTTCAAGGCAGAAATATTTAGTAGACTAGCTACTTCGAATGCTTACCTTAGTTAATGAAGTGGAGATTCAAGGCACTCAAGCCACTTTTACAAACTTGGTTGAAATTTTAAAGTGCTTTCGTCATGCCACCACCTTTCTTATTGTAGGCTGAGTTTACATTCACTTATGCATCTTTTCCAAGTTGGAAGAACTTATCTCCGCTTATGCTAGAATGGAGTTTTCAGACCATGTTGCCAATTTTATGACTTAAGCAAAACTTTTCATCACTTAAACCAAGCAGAAAAATCAGACACTTTAGCCAACTTTTCAAATGATGCGTGGAAATTATTAATGGTTGAGCCATCACTGGCACACACCCAAAGAACTTTTGAAACTCTTTTTGTCATTTAAAAAGTGTACCCTTGTGGTTACTGTCAAGTTTGACGGAGATTTTCAATGACTGCCAATTTAGACTTAAGTGGTGAAACTTTATGTTATCCATGCCATGGCAAAAAACTTCAAGTACTTTGCCACTTTTTACTTCATCATCTCCAACTAATGCTGTTTATGATATCTCACCTTTACTTCGCATCGATCAGCTCAACCTCCAAAAGTTTTTAGTTTGAAGAGTAAAACTATGACCTGATTGCAAGCTGACTGGGAAAAGCACAAGAAGAATTTAATTCAAACACAATGGTTATGTTCCTAAGGACAAATGGAAAAAGTAAGTATGAACATTGAGTTTTGCAGAGGTACATTAAGTCTCAGTCAAATTTTGGTCTGCCAAGTTTTGCCGAGTCATGAGTTTTTTAACTATGTCATAACCCCCACAAGGGTACAAGTTGATAGGTAGCCTTTATAAATCTAAAGATATGCATAGTTGGCTTCTGCAAACATTTTCAAACAAAAAAATATGGTTGTATAAGAAATATCAAATATCCATTTTGTACTACATCAAGGATAAGGCTTCCAAAACTATTGGGCTGGACTTACTGGTGAGTATGACAAAATCAGGATTGAAGTTGACCCTCAAAAAGCTTGCCTCAACAGCCATCTTGAGGTAAGGCCAGTAAGGCAGGTTAGCCTTACCTCAAGACTGGCTTCCAAAACTAAGTCTAACTTTCCACAAGCATTTGCAAAAAGAAAATGTTATATCAGAAATATCTGTACTAAATCAAGAATAAGGCTTCCAAAACAGTTGGGCCAGACTGGCTGGTGAGTATGGCGACATCGAGGTTGATGTCTTGGGTTAATCCTTAACAAGCTTGCCCCACCAGCCTTCTTGAGGTAAGGCAGGTTGGCCCCTACAAGGGTATAAGTTGATAGGTAACCTTAATAGATCTAAGGATATGCATAGTTGGCTTCCAATGATTATCATGTGGATTCTAGACATATTACTATTTGCAAAAAAAAAATTATGGTTGTATAAGAAATATTTGTTTTGTATTAAATCAGGAATAAGGCTCCCAAAACTGTTGGTCCAGACTGGCTAGCAAGTGTGGCAAAATCAGGGTTCATATTTTGGGTTGATCCCCAACAAGCTTGCCCCACCAGCTTTCTTGAGGTAAGGCAGGTTGGCCTTACCCTTAGCCCCAAAAAATAAAGCAAAAAGCTTCCCACGAACAGTCAAAACAAAGTAGAACTGATCTTCCTAAAGCTACAACAAGCAGTCAACTCAACTCCAAATTCAAAAGGGGAAGGTTTAGACTTACAATCTTCCATATGGAACTTCCTCGCTAGCCTTACAGCATACTTAGGCTGAAGTATAAAAACCATTTTCAAGTTGCAGAAATTAAATATTTAGGACATAATACAAGATAAGCATTTCATACCATCTCTCCTTAATTTGTTATTCACACAAAGTAATGTGTCAATTTTCAACTGACATAATATACCTCAACTTTTTCCAAAAAAATCCAGCATATTTTGATGGCTCAAAGACCATAGAGCCAAGAAGAGTCACTGGTTTTGATGCTTCCTTGTGAATTCTTTATAACTTATAATGCTCGCAGGACTGTAGATCATAATTTGATTGATGTTTCACAAGTCCTTTTGGATAAAAAGGATCCTCCAAGCTTTATGAATCTTCAAATGGTTGGACTGATGGTCTCAACACATCCAATGGTGAAGATATAATTTGAAGGTTTTCCATAACTAGCAAGACCAAAAGACCATTGATCACAAATGATCAAATAATTCTCAAGCATCCTCAATAAGAAATGAAACATGATGCCTTAAAAATTCTTTAAAGGCTCAAAAGCTATGCTGCATGGGGTTTTGGGACGGGAGTACCCGGTATGAAAGGGACGAAGCCCGGGTACTCTGGTACTTTTGGGTCATTTTTTAGGGGACGGCAGGGGACGGCTGATAAAAAAATAGGGAATTTTTAAAAAATATATAGAAATTTCAAATGTTCATAGCATAACATTGATAATCATAAAGCATTCATTCTAGACATTTGTATAAGCTTAATAGTTAATACATATCATTAGACTTGAATTGAGATTTCACATGAGAATCGACAAACAAATTAACAAAATGTCAAAATTCAAATGCTTTTCATTATCAATGTGCACACATATCATATAAAAGTCTGATAATTATAACCAAAATGCCCAAAGGCTCCAAGTCTCAACTATGAAATGACATGCTAAACATAAAACTAAGAAAATATATCGCTGTCCAAGGTCCCTAATCAGCATAAGGTAGGTCTAAATCAGCATCGCCCTCGCCATTAGAGCTCGAGTCTAAGTTAGTGTCATTGTCCATGTCAATAGAAGGATCTGCCTCAACCAATGGAACCCCAACCAATCCCTCATGTGCATTCTCCTCAATCTGCATAGCATCTTTGGGATTAACATCCCAACGTAAGGCTGGAGTATAATGATACTGACTAGTTTGGCGATCCTTCATGCAGCTACTCTTCTTTTGCTCTCCTTCACTTCACAAGCCAAATGTAAAAATGAGTTGCTTTTTCTCATTTTAGGGCATATATAAGGATAAATTAGGTTATGTGGCATGGCGCGTCCCTTGTGGGCCTGCCCATGCCTTTTTTTCATTTTAAAAAACTTTAATTTTTTATAAAAAATGTGTTCTTTTTGCTGCTGGGCCATAGGGTACTTCTAGAAGTACCCGGTACGGATGGGGGACGGCTGGGAAGTTTCGGGTACTTCTAGAAGTACCCTACGTCCCCTGCATTCTGCCAAAAGTCCCCTCAGCTTTTGCCAAAGTCCCCCGAAGTACCGGTACTTGAGGGTGGGACGGCCAGTGGGATTTCCTGGCCGTCTCACAGCCCCTCGCTTTCAGACCCTGTGACGGAACGGGTAAAAACACAGGACGCCCTGGAGTATAGCTCGTAAAGCCTTCCATAGCAATGTATCAAGTGATCAACAACTCAGAAAAGTTGTTGATTGAGATTCAAATGAATCTAACTGATCCCAAGCCCCTCCACAGTATAAAATCCTTTGAAGCTCTTCTTTGGATAACTTTACTTGAAACATGCATGGTTACTTGGCTTTCATGGGATGCTCCTACATCGCCTTATTAGAGGTCAATACCATTCTAAGTTACCATGATATAGATGTAGGCACAGATTTGGCAGTTTTTGTGAGACAAAATACAGCATGGATGTGTCCATACAAGCAACCCATACATAGAGAATAAAAAGTGAACATAATCAAGGGCAAAAATTCAAAAAATGTAATATTGAAAATTGAAAAATAGACAAATAAGCTCATTTTAGTAACTTCACAAATTGAAAATAAAAAATTGTGATTTAGCATACATCAACAAATTGATCTCCTTGAAGATCATCTTCTCTATGCCAAAGCCCTACATCATTGATACCTGCAAACGGTCAAAATTCTTAACATATAAATGACATGTGATGCACCAAGAAATGGCTGTGTACAAAATGGTACAAATTCATAGTTGGTGCAATTAGATTGCTACTTAGAAAAGAGGGACCATATTATGCCTTTAATCTATTTGATGTATTAAGATGAGTGAAGGCCAACTTGGGCATACATCATCCTTGACTTATTCATTAGTTAGTTTTCAAATTTAGTAATTGTAGCCTCATTGGGATTAGAGGATCATCGTAGCTTCATTGGGATTAGAGGATCATTGCAGCCCAATGATGCTATATATACGAGATAGTGAATAGTTATTAATCATTATATTCCAAATTGTGTTCTTGTAATACTTTTGGAGGCTGGCGACTCAAAGTAGCTCAATCTATTAATAAAGAGTTTTCTTTTTTTTTTTTAATATTGTATAAATCGATTCTATTTGACTTCCATTTGCAACTTTGCGCATATATTATGCTATTATGTCATTGCTGTCTTGT
>VDFB02050167.1:0-25149 GCA_007258455.2 Sequoia sempervirens | reverse complement strand
CCATGTAACAACTTTAAAAATATGGATATGTTGTTAAAGAGCTGCCTAAAATAGATGTATACGTAATGTGTAATCGACATGATAACCATGTGGTAAATCCAACATATGCACACCAAAGCACTCTTGGGCTACAGAACATGTAGTCAAAAATGTTTGAAATCTATGGAAAACAACATAGCTGATAATTTCTTGGTAAATGCCCTCAATTTTAAATTCATCACAAATGCCACAAGTTTTCTAAAATTTCCCTGCATGTCTACAGGCCAAAATAGCTTGTTTTGTTATTTCATCCCCATGATTTTAGGTAAAATATCTACTTCGCAAATATTTATCCAATGAACTGCATATCCCATGACTACAATTATGCAGATTTCCACCTGGAAAAGTAACATGCTCATCAACAAAGAATAATTAAAATTGCAATTAAATCTCCTTTCTTTTGTCAAAAATACATGGTTAGGGTTTTTGGCTGTTCAGTATTATTCTAATAGCTCTTTTACAGTTTCTTTATTTTTCTATAATATTTAGTGCAAGGCGATGTAGCTTGAATTTTAAATGAAATGTGTGGGGTTATACTCATTTTGCACATATTATTGCTACCTATTACCAATTGAAAAGGTGGGAAGAACACATAAGAATATGTGCAAGCAAAGCATTAAGCACAAATAAGGAAACTTTGGGTATATAGGCATGAAAAATGGAAAATGCAACATAGATGTAGAATTTTAAACTTATTATTCAAATGCAACACATTTTTTTTGAGAATGTTTCTACACTATGTGTGTATGCATAGTTTAATACATTGGGATGTCCAAAACATGTTACTGACTTAAAAAACTTTTGGTACATATACATATACATATACATATACATATACATACATATACATATACATATACATATACGTACATATACATATACATATACATATACATATACGTACATATACATATGCATATACATATACATATACATATACACACACATACACATACATACACTTTTTGTCCTTTGTTTATTGTTTGTAGTTATCTCTATGCATCCTTGGCATTATACCCATTACCATAGGAACAATTGTAGTTAAATCTACAAATATTTGACCAATGAACTACATAACCGATGATTACAATTGACAAAATTTCTATCTGCAAAAACAACATGCTCACTAGGGAAAAATACTTTCATGTCTATCAATTACATGGCATGAGCTTGATGCACAGAGGCTTCATCAAACATTCTATACTCTTGAAACCCTACTCCATAATCACAACAATTGTTTCATAAAGCCTCTGTGCATCAAGCTCATTCCTCCTGTCATGAAGCTCAGAATAAAAATATCATTTTTTAATGAATTACTTCATAGTGCAAGTGAAGACTCAATCATACCATTTTCTATCAGAAACAAGTAAACAAACCCAACGAAGAGAAGAGTGTGGTAACACAATACAGATTTTTTGGATTCTTAGAATAAATGAATAAATCTATTGAAGAACAAATATATGGCATTGAAAGACAAAACACAAAGTAAGAATTTGTGTACACATGTATCTATGTAAGAACAAATATATGTCGTTTATTGTTTTAGTTATCTCTGTATATCTTTGTTGTTACACCCATTAACATAGGAGAAATTGTAGATTAATATAGGAGTGATTGCATATATATGTATATGCATAGGGTTAGTGTGAAAGAATAAACATATTGGAGGTAAAATTAGTTTGGTGGTTGTTAAGTATTATTCTTTCCAATATATCTTTTATCTGTTAAATTTATTTGTTTGAAATTTCTGCTTGTTTTTTGCCAACCCAACCGTGAATAGGATTTGTCGTGCAATAGCTCCTTTAAAATTTCTCTATTTGTCTATTGTTTTTGCATTGTGAAAGGAGCCACAACGGTCTTCATCTATATATATGCATACATATTTCTGCCTTAGGTGTTCGCCACATTTCTTTTGTAAAGCCCAGTGCAAACGAAGAACCTAGTCCTAGCGAATAAATTTTTGTTACACCTTGTTTAGATACTGAAAGAGTTTTAGTTTGGAGCATATTCAAGCATGCTTGAAGTTCTATTAGTATGTCGACAAGGCGTAAGAGCAATTTCTTCACTTGCACTAGAGTTTTCATTTGAACTGCATTCTTCACTTTGAATGTTGTTTGTAACCAATTCTACATACATACAATGTCAACATATAAAATTTTTTGGGGAAAGATTCCAAATCACAACAAAACACTTTAGAATCACAAGGAAATGACACATGATTGGAAACCCCAAAATTTCAAAATTAAAAAAATTAAAAACAATCCTTTTTACAAGAACAATAGAATAATTTGTTACAAGGAGCTGCAAACAAATGATGGAAAAAGAGTATCATGAAACATGTTCATACAAGACAAGTAATCTATGTAACAACTACCTTGTCAAATCTAAATTCAAGCTGCATTATTTGGCACTCAGTATTATAGATGCATATATGTGTATATATATACATATAGATATACATATACATATAGATATACATATATATATAGATATACATATATATATATATAGATATAGATATAGATATACATATATATACATATAGATATACATATACATATACATACATACATACATACATACATATATACATACACACACACACACACACACACACACACACATATATATATGCGTACATCTATCTATCTATGTACCTAGGAATTCAATACAATTTCATATTTTGTCTATAATATCAATACCCAATAAGTGTTAAAAATGAAAAATATTTGAAAACCCAAATTAAATAGAATTTTAAAATATGGAAAATAGAAGAGGCAGTCTACGGTAATAAACAGTTTGCTATGGGGAACTGGGAAAAAGAATATCATGAGGAACAATTTGTTATGGGAAACTTCAAACAGTTGAGACAAAAAGGAAAATTGGAAAAGAGCTATTACAAAAACACTTAACAATCACATGAATATGACAGATGTTTGAAAGCCCGCATTAAGTATAACTTTAAAATATGGGGAATAGAAGAAGCAAACCACGATAATGAAAAATTTGCTATGGAGAACTAGAAAAAAACAATACCATGAAGAATAGTTTGTTATGGGGAAGTTCAAATGGTCCACACAAAAACAATATTAGGAAACATATTCATAGAAGAGACATAACATGTTCCATAGAGACAAAATAACCATGAAAAATAACAAGTATAACGACCTTCCAAAAAAATAGAGAAATTATAAAAGAGCTATTACAATAACACTTAACATCTTTCATACTAACCCTCTGCATATATATATGCAATCACTCCTATGTTAATTTGTATCAGCATGGACAAAAAAATAGTTCCCTGGCTTTTAAGTGTTATTCTAATAGCTCTTTTATCTGTCCAACTTTATATTTTTAGTTGATAGGCTATTTGTTTGAAGTTTCCACTTGGATTTTCAACAACCCACCCCTGAATACAATTTGTCACCATGGAAATACTACCAAAGATGCATAGAGATAACCATAAACAATAAACAGAGTGAGAAAAAATTCCTAACCCTAACCATATTTTTTGATGACTAACAGATGCTAGAGCACAATAACTACAAAAAAAAATGAAACCCAAAAAATTTACTAACCCTAAGCATATTTTTGGCGAAAGAAACAAGATTTAATTGCAATAAATCCATCCATACAAAGACATAATCTCTTTGAAGTCTCCAAAATGGGTATAACGGCAAAGATGCAAACATATAACAAGGAACAATAAGAAGAGAGTGAAAGACACAAATAATATATTAATCATTTACAAAAAATACCCATGCAAAATGACTTATAGATTCTAGAGCACAACAGTCTTAAAACCCTCCAATCTACTATCAAACCGAGCCAAAGGCGATGATGATTTTTACACTAGTCTGCTATCAAACTAACACCACAATGGAAATGCAACTTAATCAATATACTTTCTTGCACATTTTGCATCACATCACTATTAAAACCCTCCAACCTACTATCAAAAAGAACAATGAGTAGAGAATGAAAGATATGAACAATAAGTTAATCATTTATGCAAAATATCCATCTAAAATGGCACTTACGTTTCACCTTCCATGTACAAAAGAACGAAGATTTAACTACAATTGCTCCTATGGTAATCTACAATTACTCCATAAAAGATATGCACAGACAACCACAAATAATAAATGAAAGATTCATAGAGATAACACACAATCACTCATATGTTAATTTGCAATTGCTCGTATCTTAATGGGTGCAATGACAAAGATGCACATATATAACTAAAACAACAAACAGAGGCTAATAAAATTACTAACCCTAACTATATTTTTTAACAAAAGAAAGAAGATTTAACTACAATTGCTCCTATGGTGATGGATGCAATGACAAAGATACACACAGATAACCACAAACAATAAACAAAAGATTCACAGAGATAACTAAAACAATACACAAAGGGAGAAAAAACAATTGCTCCTATGTTAATCTGCAATTGCTCCCATGCTAATGTGTATAATGCCAAAAATGCATAGAGATGACTAAAACAATAAACCAACGGCGAAAAATTTACGAACCCTAACCATATTTTTTGATGAAAGAGAAAAGATTTAACTACATTTTCCCCATCCATATAGAGCGATAATGTCTTACAAATCTCCAAAATGGGTATAATGCCAAAGATCGAAACACATAACAAGAAGACATGAACAGTAAATTAATCATCTATGCAAAAAGCCCATGCAAAATGACTCACCATATAGATGCATAGAGATAACTAAAACAATAAACCAACGCCGAAAAAATCACTAACCCTAACCGTATTTTTTGATGAAAGAAAGAAGATTTAACTACAATTTCTCCATACATACAGAGAGATAATCTCTTTCAAATCTCCAAAATAGGTATAACGCCAAAGATAGAAACATATCACAAGAACTCATCAACAATAAATTAATCATCTATGCAAAATATCCATGTAAAACGACTTACAAATTCTAGAGAACAATAGTTTGTTGATTTTTGGAATACTTTGCTATCAAACCAGGCATGGAGCCAAAGGCCACGATTTTTACAATAGTTTTCTATGAAACCAACACCACAATGACTATTTCAACAATACAACTTAATCAAAGTATACTTTCCCACAATCCAACACTCAATATTGCATTTACTTCGTCTGCCCACATTTACTACCCCCGCCTCCATCGTACAACAACGACAAAATACATTGACACTCCTGTGAGCAAACACTTGCGTTTCAGCTTCCATGCATCAATGACACCAACTCCACCACCGCCAACCCACGTAATTCACAGGCTCCGCATGGCGACAAAAAAACCCGATCTACTCGCTGTCGGGTAGGACATCTCTAGCACCATCAAATCTAATTCATGACTGGTCTAATGAAATTCCCAACGGAAAATTCATACAAAATAGTCTATTGGCTAATTATCTGCAAACCAAAAACAATTGTCATGCCACCTTGCTCGATGAAGGGACTCAAGGTGAAAGATGAAATTGATTTTTTCATGCATTATATCATCTTTGAGTGAGAAGCCAACTTGAGATGATAAAATACCTCCTACCTCTAGTCTCCAATCAAACCCTACTTAGATTTTCTAGCCAGATGTAGCATTAGAATCTTCAAGCAATTTTTCAGGTGTGGTGTGCATAGCCTTGAGTGAAAAATCATTTGACAATTTAATGAATATTATCAAAATTTGAAGGTTTCAGACTCAACCAAAAATACACCTTTTATACAATATTGTCTAGATTATGAAGTTATAACATCTTATTTCTATCATATAGATGCATAAAATAATTTCTACAACTCTCAAATCATAAGCATCTTAAAATTTCCTACCAAAACCCTTATGATTCCATAAACCCACACTAACGAAAAAATGACATTCAATAAAAACTTTTCAAACTTCAATACCACTTCAAAATAGAAAGCAAGATAATAATTTCTCACCTCCATTTAGGCATGTAGAAACAAGATTTACTGCCAGCCTCTTCCATTATAGAGCCATTTCCTTCATGATCCAATGATACCTCTCCCACTTCTTCACACCAAGTTCTTCATGCAACAGTAATGATCTCCGTTGGTGGCAAGAAACTCACCTACTGGTATAAATCATAATTTATTTTGATTGGTAGCTTCCTTTTGAACATCAACAAATTTTTGATTGCTTAGGAAATAATTTGTTTTTACTTACACTCTAGATCACCTCTTCACACTAAATCTTTGTATTCCAAATTCAATTTAAGCTCTCTAATAAAAAAAATCACACAATTTTCAGCCCTAAGTCATTATTTCCCATAAAATTCCAAAAACACATTGCTTGCAATGGCTTATATGATCACAAAAACAAACTAAAATGCCTTCTTAAACACCTTATTCTTGTTTCCATTCTACTAATGCTGTCTTTTGTTGAAATCATTTGTAGGGATCACCATTTTCTCTTTTGCATTATAAAAAAGTAGCTTGATTTGCACAACAAATATATTTAATGTAAAATAAAATTATAGTAAAATTCAATGTCATGTTTTTTTCACACCATATTTTTGATTTAAACTATTCACGAATCACTAAGAATTTTTGAAAAAAAAAAAGAAGGTTTTATTATTTCTATTTTTTTTATTTTGGAAACATTTTGAACTTTAAAATTTTGTTAAGAAACAAAAAGATATCACAATTTTATTGCAACTGTGTTAACCTAAAAAAATTCATTTAAAAATAAAACAACATACAGATAAATCATATTTATTTGCTAGCAGCCTCTTCAATGCTTCCTCAGTGGCCTAGCATCATGAATGCTTTGATACCATGTTAATAACGACATACGAAAAATTCATGGCCAACAATTTACTAATGGAAAATTCACCACCAGCAATTCACCAACGGAAAATTTTCCATTGGTGAATTGCTGGCAGTGAATTTTCCTAGAGCCATGAATGTAGAACAATAAAACTGAAATTACAAACTACACCATGATTGCGCAGAAAAATAAAATGATATGTTTGATTTCATCAATATTCTTGAGAATGATATTGCATTGCTACACATTAATATTTTTAAAGTCTTTCATTCCTATACCAAACTAACTATGGAAATAACTCCCAAAACTAATTATTACTTAATCTAACATTAAGCATTCTAATTTATTATTTATTTTTATCCTATAAACTAATTAATTAATGCAATATCCAATAAATATTTATCATCATTTACATACTAAAAAAATACATATAAATATTTCATCCATATTAACACATAAATTTCCTCACAAATATAATCAAAACTCTCTATTATTAGACTTAAAATTTCAAATAACCTACTTAAAATTATCTATTTAAAAAAAATTAATAGTTACTTCACACTTTGAATAGAATTTGGAAACCACTATTGTGGCTTCACCCCTAAAATAAATATAAAGATAAAAAAGTATGAAATATACAGTTTTTAACTCTAGAAATATTGTTAAAAAAGATAGAGAAATAAAATTGAAATGGCAAACTACACCTTAATTGCATAAAAAATATAAAATGATATATTTGATTTCATTGAGATTCTCTAGGATGATATTAAATTGTTGCATATTAGGCCTTTTAAAGCCTTACATTCTTGTACCAAACTAACAATGAAAATAACTCCCAAAACTAACTATTAATTAATATAACATTAAACCTTCTAATTTATTTATTTATTTTTGAAAAGGAAAAAATAGGTTTTATAGGAACCTGAAACCGCAGAGTATAAACAACAAAAGATAACAAAATAAGTCCAAACAAGCAGACGGCTGTCCCAAAAAGGAAACGACGGCACCAAGAGACAACAAGGTCCAGAAAAAGGACCACCCAAAAAGCTAGAAACAAACACCACCGCACTACTCCAAGGTGTTCAACAACTCCTCAGCCTCCTTTTCAACATCCTTCATATCCTGTAACCCCTGCTTGAGGATTTGAGCCGTATGTGACAAAGTCGGGGTATACCTCTTAGTGTTAGCCCGGGTATGAGTCGAAATCCCTTCACCAACAGATCTGCTGCATCCTCTATCCGCATCCAAATCCACGATCAGCGAACCCTTTTGATTTTTTTCGAGCTTTTCCACCATAGCATTGATGATAATGGTGTTATGCTTGGAAATTTTGTGATTGTTTGCCACAGTGGCCCTAATATTTTGGCCTATCTTGGACATATTGCACTCTATACTAGTCAATCTTTCCTCCTGCGAATGCTGTCTTTTCCTTGGTAAGGGGGTTTCCTGTCCTTCATTCTCTTTACAACTCCAGCTAATCTTTTGCTCCAAATCCATGACCCTGTTGCTTAGATCTATATTACGGCCTTTCAAATCATAGACTTCCTTCTAGGTCCACTTGAGAACAGTGAAAAGGCCATCTGTACTTTTTTCCGCCACACTCACAATGTCCTCAGGCTTGAGCTTATTCAGGGCCGAATTAATTTCATCCTGATTAGGGGAGTCAATAGGGGCATTCCCAAATCTTCCAGACGTAGGGGCACTAGGGGCCGACTCCTTACTGACCATAGGTTTATCAGAAAGAATTTCCATGGAATTCCCAGAATACGAAACAAGTTTCGTAACAGAGGTACCTTTAAAACCAGAGACCAAACTCGGAGTAGGGCAGCCAGGAGATAGCTGGGGATTAAGACAGGGTGGCGAGGCAAAACCCGGACTAGGGCACTCATGCAGAGGCTGCAACTTAGGACATGACAGTGGAGCAGAATCCTTAAGGGCATTCCGACAAGACAGGGATAGGGGAGCATTAGTTTTAGGACCAATAGGGGCACAAGCAAGGGGGCCCGGGGGTCATTCTCCCTACTACTTTTTGTATCCTCATCATCCAATTCTCCAATATCAACAATTTTAGGAAAAGCAGGTAAATTTTGATAATGCTCAAATATGAGCCTGACAAGACCAGGGTGAATAATAGCAGTCCTCCTAGGGTTTCTTTCAGCTTCATCAAGGCAATTCTTCAAAGAAGAGAATAAGTAAAAAGGCAGAGAGATACGAACCTTGTCACGGAAGTGGTTCAGAATGGGAAAGTGGTAACCATACACTCTGGTGAAGCGCCCGTCAACCGTGATATACTTCATAATAACTCTTAAAACTTTCCTCCAGATAGATTTGATGGACTCCACATCAAAGTAGCTATTGGCAACCTTAACCAACTTAGCCTTCTCCTTGTCTTTTTTAGGAAATTTAATGACCGCTTCATCAGAGAACCGACGGTCCCGATAAATTTTCACACCCTCTGTCGAAAGACCAGTTATCTCACTGATTAAATCCTCATTTAGCTTAACATTCCTGCCAAACAACACAATCTCACCATTTTTCCATTTTTTTACAAAATAGTCCAACATCCCTTCGTCAGTACCATGGAGCTTTTCCAGATACGGGACTAAGCCTCCCTTTTCAATTCTTTCCCAGGCTTTGTCATTCTTTCTATGCTCCTGAAAACTGCTCGACTCCACACGTTTTCTTTCTCCCCCCATTTTCAAAGCTCTGTTAAACAACACCCTACAGTTGCTCTGGGTCCCGTTTAGGCATATTTTATCAAACACCCAGAAAGTGTGCCGGAGACACTTCTTGAAAAAGAAAATGACGTCGGTCCCATCAAATCTAATGAAATTGACATACCTAATCTTTATCCGCTTCATCATGACGAAGACAAACTTCTCTTCCATGCACTGAATCATATTAAATTAGCGCTTTCACTTCAGGATGGAGGTAGTCATTCTTCCTCCACGTGTTTTCCCCACCCTTCTTAACCCTTCGTTGGCGAAGTAATCAGCCACCTTATTGGCTTCTCTATAGGCGTGGGACACTTTCACTTTATCAAATTTACTTAATAAGATTTTTGTATCTTCGATCCACTTTTTGATGGTCCACGAGGGAGGGGTAAGCCCAAGAATGCAATTTATTATATTCATTGAATCACCCTTTAACCAAAGACATTTCGTGTTCATCTTGAAAGCTAAGCTAACCGCATGATAAGCCCCTACAGCTTCTGCAACATGATTAGTTTGGGTGCCAATGTCCACAGCAAAAGCCGCAATAAAAGCCCCCAAATTGTCCCTTAAAACACACCCACTGCCAGCTTTCCCTGGGTTGCCTTTAGCCGCACCATCAAAATTGGCTTTCACCCAACCCGAAGGCGGCAAAGACCAACTAGCATTCTCCCTCCCACAAACAACAGGTTTGAGGATATTTGACCCAACTAATTTTGAGTTCCACTTTTCAGCCATAGCAATATCGAAAGGAGACCAATTAGCTTTATCAACCATTTTTCTTGGAATTAAAGATAAATTTTCTTTTATAGTCCTTATGATTTTAGCATGCAAGTCCCCTTCCAACATCTCTTTATCCCTGCTAATTTATTTATTTATTCCTATCCTATGAACTAATTAATTAATTTAATATCCAACATTCTCCCCTTATTACATTTATCTGAACAAATGGTGGAACATTGCAAGAGTTGATCATAGCAACCCTTTTGAAGACTTTGATGAAGCATCTCTCCATAAATTCTCCTTGCTCGCCTAAGAAACACCAAACTAACCACATTAGTGGATCTCTTAACTATCAAAATTGCAAGATACTTATGAATTGAGACACACTCCATTATCCAAAAGTACACCACACCTATGAATTGAGACAAACTCCATTCTCCACAAGAAAAGACACCGAGCAACTATGAATTAAGACTTACTCAACTATCCACAACAACAAAACTACCAACCAACTATGAATCGAGACTAACTTGATTATCCACAGTAATAATCCTCAATTATCCATAAATATAAACCTTCAAAACTATGGATCAAGAAAAACTCAATTATCCATAGGTACCAATCTCCAAATCTACAAATTGAGACATACTTAATTATCTGCAAACCAAAAACAATTGTCATGCCACCTTGTAGTCCCTAAAGGGACTCAAGGTGAAAGATGAAATTGGTTTTTTCATGCAATATATCATCTCTGAGTGAGAAGACAACTTGAGATGATAAAATACCTTCTACCTCTAGTCTCCAATCAAACCCTACTTAGCTTTTCTAGCCAAATGTAGCATTAGAATCTCCAAGAAATTTTTCAGGTGTAGTGTGCATAGCCTTGAGTGAAAAATCATTTGACAATTTAATAAACATTATCAAAATTTGAAGGTTTCAAACTAAACCAAAAATACATCTTTTATAAAATATTGTCTAGATTATCTTTATAATATCTTATTTCTCACATATAGATGCATAAAATAATTTCTCCAACTCTCAAATCATAAGCATCTTAAATTTTTTTACCAAAACCCTTATGATTCCATAAACCCACACTAACCAAAAATGACATTCAATAAAAACTTTTCAAACTTCAACACCACTTCAAAATAGAAATCGAGATAATAATTTCTCACCTCCTTAGGCATGTAGAAACAAGATTTACTGCCAGCCTCTTCCATTACATAGCCATTTCCTTCATGATCCAATGATCCCATTGCACACCTCTCCCACTTCTTCACACCAAGTTCTTCATGCAATAGTAATGATCTCCTTTGGTGGCAAGAAACTCACCTACTGGTATAAATCAATTTATTTTGATTGGTAGCTTTCTTTCAAACATCAACAAATTTTTGATTTCTTAGGAAATAATTTTTTTCTACTTACACTCTAGATCACTTCTTTACACCAAATTTTTGTATTACAAATTCGATTTAAGCTCTCTAATAAAAAAACTTCACACAATTTCCAACCATAAATCATTATTTCCTATTAAGTTCTAAAAGCATGCTGCTTGTAATGACATATGATCACAAAAACAAACTGAAATGCCTTCTTAAACACGTTATGCCTATTTCCATTCTACCAAAGTAGTCTTTTGTTGAAATCATTCATAGCGATCACCATTTTCTCTTTTGCATTATAAAAAAGCAGCTTGATTTGCACAACAAATATATTTAATGTAAAATAAAATTATAGTAAATTTCAACATGTCATGTTTTTTCCACACCATATTTCTAACTTGAACTATTTATGAATCACTAATAATTTCTTAAAAAAATTCTAGGTTTTATATTTCTATTCTTTTTATTCCCGAAACATTTTGAATTTTCAAATTTTGTTGAGAAACAAGAAAGATATCACAGCAACTGTGTTAACATAAAAAAATAAAACAACATACTGGCAAACCATATCATATTTATTTGCTAGCAGCCTTTTCCTTGCTTCCTCACAGGCCTAACATCATGAATGCATTGATACCATATTAAAAATCGTAGAACAATAAAACTGAAATTGCAAACTACACCATGATTGCACAGATAAATAAAATGATATGTTTGATTTCATCAAGATTCTTCAGAATGATATTACAATGCTACACATTAAAATTTTTAAATTCTTTCATTCCTATACCAAACTAACTATGGAAATCTCCCAAAACTAATTATTACTTAATCTAACATTAAACATTCTAATTTATTATTTATTGCCATCCTATAAACTAATTAATTAATGTAATATCTAATAAATATTTATCATCATTCACATATTAAAAAAATACATATAAATATTCATTCTTATTAACACATATAAATTTCTTCACAAATATAATCGAAACTCTCCTACTTAAAATTATCTATTTAAAAAATTTAATAGTCACTTCACACTTTGAAAAGAATTTGGAATTTGAAAAAGAATTTGGAATTGCTTCACACAATTACTCTCTTCCTTTACAACTATTTATTGGAAAAAAATGGGAAAAACTGGAAAAGAACATCGGAATCAAACTTCCTTGACAGAAATTAGAAAAAAAGGGAAAAAACTGGAAAAGGGCATCAGAATCAAAATTTTCCAGACTGAAATTACTTCATCATTGCACTTTAAATTCCATTTATTCCATGGGCCGAAGCTCTTTCCTCCCACATTACCATCATGACCAAAGCACTTTTCTCTCACCCATTCTCATTCATTATTCCATAAGTAACGACTGTCATTCTTGGTTTTCAACACTACTCTCGTCAATAACTTCTGTGATAATGGGGGGGTGTTGTTGTAAATCGGCATGGGGTTGCTGTAAATGCTGTTCTAAATCGACATGGTGTTGCTGTAAATGCAGTGGTAAATCGATAAAGTGTTGCTGTGAAAATCGGCAATGGCTCATCATTTCCCTCCAAATTCTATTGGTCATTTTCTTGCCGCCTCTACCATTTGCTATGGTTCCGAATTTCAGTATTAGAGTAAGATTTTTTATGCTTTGCTCTGCTCTAGTGATTCTACGCTGGATTAAGTTACTGAATTCCACAAAATTCATACAAAAAAATGTGTTGTGGGACTCTTTTGCAGAGCAAGGAGTTCTGGATATGCTTGCTTCTGACAGCACTCGGATATGTGCCGGGAACTATATATGCTATATATAATATCATATATTATCGCAATACGACAGTATTTTCTCTTGTTTGCGGGAGTTGTTGCGGGGGTGGCTAAGTCAGCTGATATCTCATTGATTTGGATGATCCATTTTCTTTTGATAATAAGTACTACTTAGATGTGATTTAAAGTTTACATATTTTTAGTTTGTTTTAAAATGGATACAACTGAATTACAGAGGTACTGGTATCTCTGCACTTAAACAGTTAATAACAACACGCTAACATTTCTCAAATTTCAGAACGTCAGACATTTTTACTTAGATGAACGTTGTCTCAAATGGCAAGATATGAGAAATGTGAATGCATGTCGATGGTGAATGTTTTATAAATTAATGACTGTAGCTTAAAATTCTGTTTGAATTTTGAGGGGAATTTAATCTGAAAGAAGAAGACAATCAGTATATATCTTTTGTGACCAAGAAAATTGTCATTGGTACTGCACTCTGCATATGCTCATCTTAACTACTGTTTACCACAAAAAATATTGCTGTCTATTATTAGGTACTGCCCGGAGAATGGGTGATTAATCTCTATAGTTTCAACCAATCATTATTTGGTTTTAACTTAATAGAATTTTGAGGGAATGTTTTAGCTGTCAATTTGTACATCTTTTGGTTTTAGCTTAATAAAATTTGAAGGGAATGTTTTAGCTGTCAATTTGTACATCTTTTATTTAAAATATTAGTAGAATGGTTTATTTGGCTCTGCATTGGACTGGATTCTGGTCTGCAGGTGTTTTGGGAGAATGTTTGTATATGTAGACAGAACAGTTTTCTCCTTATTTAATTGTCTTTCTCTGTATAGCACATTTTGTATGTAATCAAAATGGAAAATACCTTCATTTCTGCAAAACCATCGATGGAGTTTCAGAGGTGAATCTTTTAATGGGGGTTAGAGACAAGTGCTTGAGGCAGATTGAGCAGACATAATTTGCAGATTCAACAATTTCCACTTAGCGGGTGAAAAAAACATAAGATCTGCATGGAAGAGACACATTGTACTGTGACACTAACAGGTGAGCATCTATGAACTACTTATTTTTCCAATTTATTGTCATATAATGGGGAGGTATTGGATGTTTAATCAGTTTTATATTTATTTGGTGCCTGGATGCATTCATTGCTGGCATGAAACGACAAATCTGCCTGTTAAATAGGGGGAAATGAAGAGCTTGTTGAATTACTTGTCTCTGGTAAATACCGAGAAGTACTTAATTCTGCAGAGTACAGTTTCACCAAATGTTACTTCAGCTGGATCTTACTGCAGGGTTCGTTATAAGTGATTTCCTACCTTCTGTTTTCCAGTACTCTCTAAATCTAATGATAGAAGTTTATACCTGTAATGTTTTGTAGGAATTTAACTATATTTCAAAATCAGCATGTTTGATATACTGTATGCTGATATATGTTAAAATTCACACTCTGCAGATCAAGCCAGCTTATGTTATTACCACCCACGTGGACTGTGCAATCAAGCCAGCTTATTGTTGGATAGAACTGAGAGTCTTAATTTAATGAAATAGTGTTTGATATTGTAACTTGGGATTCAGTCAAGCCCTATTTCAATCTAGGGTGTAAGATTGCGAAAGATGTAACCGCTGTATACTCATGGCTTATAGGCAATAGGCTAAGTGGGATGAAATGTATGTAATCCTAACAAAAGAACTGCAACACTAAAATCTTATGTAATGACTTGTTTCAAATCTGCTATAGGAAATGACACAATTTGCTATAGGAACAACAAATTATGCTACATGGATGGAGTAGTCTACAACATGAATAATTATTCTACTGTTGAAAACTGACTTATAATTATTTTATTCTAATCACATGAAAGCATATAATGAAAGAGGTATTTTCAAAATCTATTTAAATAACAATTTATGGAATTCACACTTAATTAATCAACTTCTTTTTGCAAGAGTTGGTATAGAATACTCTACACCATGCAAAATTCGGCTAAAGATTATAGCCACCCAAGATCTAGGAGCTTTATGAAAGCACAAGAGAGATCAGCTATGAGAGAATAATGTTATTCTATCAAAGGATGCAAATGATAGATTGCGATTGCATGTGATTGTTGATTTACACATGAAAACCCCTTGGTTATATAGCCAAGGTAAGACATAGGATTAGACAAGATTATGCCAAGTATCTTAATCCTATGGCATGAGACAACTAATATTAAATGACTTAGGACACAAGCATTAAAAGACAAAAGATAAGATTAGATCCAATGCCAACTAACAACTTTCTAGAAATATTTCCTAGGACCTAAGTAAACTTAATATGTGAATAGGACTTACTAGATGAACTAGTTAGGTAAAACATCTAATTCACACCAACACCCTTTCTTAAGCGCAACTTACGACGGAACAAACCAATACAAACGATGCAAAGATGGGTCTTGGCTATGAGATAACATTTGTTAGGTACCCATGTACAAATGCAATTTCTCACAAATGGAGAAATGGAGAAAACCCAGTGGACAAAACTCCTCCCCAAAAGAGAGATAAAAACAAAATTCTTTCATTGAGGAATCAAAAGGATAAAACCTTGTGTGAGGAAAAAGACCCCCCATAAGAGAGAAGAAGAGAGACCATGCAATCCCCCCTCAATGTGGAGACTCCTGCAATGATGCTAGATTCTCGACATTGAATCTTGAAAATGATCCAATTCCACCAAACAACATTCTTCCTCTTAGGAAGAAACAAAACCAAGATTGTATGTAAGATGCCTTCCCATTCTTGAAAGGAAAATGAGTGAAGAAAAATGATGTGTGATGTCTCTGAATGATGATCAAGTGTCTCCATGTTGATGTCGAAAGCTTTCACACTCCAAATATGCATTATAGGCAACAGTGTAGAAGATGACAATCCAAAATATCATAGAAATTATTGTAGAACACGATCTAAAAACAAATATATCTCCTCTCAAGACAAAGAAGCCTCCTCCAAATTTTTCTCAAATGTATTCACGCTCATGTCAAACTATAAAGAATGATCATATAGAGAATGAACAAGAGGGTTAGAGTATTTCTTCACAATAATTAAAGAAGGACCATCTCCATCAAAGAGAAGATATATGCAATCAATGGTGTATCTTAATCTAAAATGTGGGACTTTGCAAACAAACTAGCAATGTTTGTTAGTTACTCATCCCAAGTAGCCATCTCTAAAAGAAAATGTATGTCATGCTACATTGAATCACAAGAAGCTAAAACTATGGCATTACAAGCATCATCAAATACAATAGTGGATGAAGGAAATGAGATTTTAGTGCATGTCATTTGACTACACTTATCATCCCCAAATAATATTGTTTCCTCAAAAATATGATGAAGTAAGAACATTGGATGATTTGTTTGATGCTAGTTTAGAGTCCAATTAGGAAAAAGGATGCCATTGGTAATTCAAAGTTGTTGCAAATGGAAAAGTTCATAAAGAAGTTTTAAATCATTAATTTTTTTAGTAATCATTCATCTATTGCATGCTTTTTCTTCCCACAATAATCACATTTTACTTTTCATGCATTAGGAGGCATAATTATGTGACAATAACCCCAATGAGATCCAAAAATTCTACACAATTTTTTTGACAACATTACAATTATGATAATAATGACTAATCATCAACTAAAAATAGTAGTGCAAGTAAATTTCTAACAACAAATCAAATTATCATTCATGCCTTTGACAAGTCACTTAGGTAGTGCCAATAGCTTAGAATAGGAAAGCCAATGAGGGAATCCCAGGTAATTTTACCTAAAGCATACCTTAAGTGTTTTGCAAGGTCATGTGGACTCCATGTCTTTAGTCTATCATGCTTCATCTTTAGGGTGCAATACGATCCCTCCAAAGTGGATATAATCCCCATCCACCCCTCTAAGAGGATTTTGTGGCTTGTGGTGAGAGAGTAGACATCTATACCAACCTATAGTGCATAGGGTCAACTTCTTAATGACCATCTCTACCCAAGGTGTTTCTAATGTGAGTAAACTAAGATACCAACTCCATAACTAGTTGTAACATATCAAATTTACAAGGTATATTCATTTAGTTACCTACTTATGCTTCATTAAAAATTCTCTTCTCTAGAGTCCATTTGATGATTAAACAAACAAGGTGGTATATCTCTTCCATGCTACTAGCCTTAAGGCCTGCATTCTACTAGCAAAAAACCATCCAACCCTTTAGCATACATTGGACATCCATCATCAATATGCTACTAGCCCCAAGGCTCACATGCTCCTAGCAGAATTTGTCTAGGCCCCAAGAGTAACATAGGGTATGCATCGTCGACATGCTACTAGACCCAAGGCCCATATGCTCTTGGTGGAATCCATCTTGCTATCTAAGTGGTATGGATAATAGTCTATTGACATAGTATGCTCATTGATTACTATCAATTTTGAGCATGGATAAGCTTATATCTAAGCGGGTCATAGGATTTTTCCATCAGTGATCACCTCGAATGGATAAGAATGACCTACATGTTAGATGTACATCCTCTATCTATGCCCTCATAGGATCCTACTCCATCCATTAACATAAAATTAACACTTGTACTCATCTTAGCACTATAACTAGGAGAGAGGTTCCTAATTCATAATAATTAGGTTCTAGGCCCAACAACCTCTATGGTTCAATTACCCATTCTAGTATTGTGTTACATGAGGAGTTCCAAATCCATCATTCCAAAAATTTTATGGTTGTTGATCAACTAAAAAAGAGAACCAATCACTTCTAACAAAATTCGATAAGGTAGAAAAATCACTACCCATCCCATGATGGTTTGCTACCATCCTTCACATAGTGTAATAGAGGACTCAATTGTTCAAAGTTCATTACAATGTTGGTTTGTCATAAAAAATATGTTTGAAGAAGGGACATATCTTCCCGATGACTCCCCCTTCCTTGACCCCTGCCACACCCCCTTTTCCACCCCTGACCCTCATGGAAGGTAGAGTTATTTGAATATTCCAATATTAGTTTGAAGAGGAAGTTAATGGTCTGCCCTAAAGTGGTTTTGATTATAGATTTGAAGTTGCTAAGTTCTTTTTCTTACCCAAGCTTTTTTTGGTTCAATCATCATTCCTAGTTGCTAAGGGAACATACATATACATTGATTTTTATCAACCTATCATTATTGTTATAGTTGATAATAGAATCTTAGAATTTTATACTGGTAGTTATATGCCATTTAACCTTATAATAAGGGTCAATGCAGGATCATGGGGGTCTAAACTAGGCCCCTAAGTGACAATGAAAATTCAAAAAAATAGAGTTAGGCAACTTGACATAAAAATTTGAATAGGTTATTAACATAATTTGAAAAATATGTAAGAACATAAGTTGTAGAAAATTGAATGTAGTTTCTAAGATACTATTCCTTTTTTGGAAAAAGTAAATCTATTTTGTGAAATTTTGAAATTTCAATGTAGTAGTACTATTTTTTTTAGGAAAAAGATAAAAAAATAGGTGTATGTCTAACCAACCTAAGTACAATATTTTTTTTTCTTTTTTCCTGAAACTTTCAATATAAGTAAAGGACACATGCTCAGATGTGTCGTATTTTTTTGTAGTTATTTTGCAAGTAAATAATTTTGTTGGTATGGAGCCTGATCAGTCTCCAAGTAGGAGATTGTTGGTATGTGGCGATTGATCATGCTATACTGTATAGCCCATGGTATACTGTACATCACCAAAAAAGGGAAAAATCAACAAAAAAAGAAAAATCCGATTTTGTAGAACCCAAAATCTGGAAGCTTCTAAGCTTGTTAAAAGGGGGTTTAGATGGGTATTACAGTATGATGAAAAACACGATTATTTGCAAGATTGTAATAGGTTTTACACTAGATAATAAAAGTTTTGGATGGCTAGGGTTTGGTGGATGTAGCCCGGATTGGGTGAACCACGTTAAATTCTCTGTGTTATGATTTATTCTGTGTGTGTTTTAGTTTCTTTGTTAATTATTTAAATCTGTATTTAATTGTTAGATATCTGCCATTTCTAACCCTAACAATAATTAGTTATGAGTTTTTTATTAGAACAGTTCAAAATTATTAAAATGTATTTGTCTGACCACCATAACTTGGTAATTTTTTTATGAAATTCATTTTTTTATCCTATAGCATGAGAAGCATAGAATGTGATGCATCTTTTAGATTAAAAATATGAAGTAGTTTGAAAAATATAAAAGTTTTTCAATCAGACTATCAATCAGGACATTAGTCATAATGTATGTAGAAAATCAATAATAATTATCTATTAAATTCAAAATAAGGTATATCTTATATTGGTAGAAATCTGATAGATTATTCAATAAACCCTTTTCATTTCATCAAATTTAGATTAAAAAAAAGTCATCAGCCACAAAGGCGAACTTTGGAAAACTAAGGAAATTTTGTAAACATGTTCTTTTAGTTGACTTTTCAAGTATGACAATCCGAGCCAAATCCCAAGGAAATCTCGAGCCAAATCTTGATCTTATTGATTTTTTCAGAAAAAATGGATATATGTTCTAAGGTAAAAGCATGTAAAGTTGTGTCACACTTTCGACCAACTTATCAACACAATTGAATTTAAGTACTTCTAACTAAAAATCAATTTTGGTCAAACATATGATCTAGTAAGATTCATTCTAACTAAGTTAGATACTTCCACAACTTTTTCAACTAAAATTGTTGGCTAAAAATATATGGAGCACCACAGGCCAATTTACCAAAAAAATAAATTATTTAAAAAACTTGATGTTTCACTAATTCCTACTCATGTAAATACCATTTTTTTTAAATATAAAAACTACTATTTCGTAGATCCATAAGTGTAGTTTTCAAAACTATATTTATTTTATTATTTTAATTATTATTTATATTTTATTTTTTATTTTTACTAAAAGTAGGTTATTAACACAAAATATTATGTCGATTACCATGCCAAGGAAAAATACTAAAACTCATTAAAAAAATTTGAAAAAAATATGATGCACTAGATAAAAGAATCTATATCAAAATGGTATATTTTTTTTTTCATTTTAGATAAATATTTAATATGAAAGTTTACATCAAATGGAAACAACTATTTTTTGATATACACACATTTTAATATTTATTTAAAAATATGTATTTATCAAAATTAGAAAAAAATATATCCATACAATAAAGTTTCAAGTTATATAAATACACAAAAAAAATTACTATAAAAAGTTTGACGTTTCACAAATGTATGGTGAAGTAAAAAGTTTCAAGGATAGGGAATGCACTTATAGCACACAATGTGGAGGCACATGTCTTGGTAGTATAAATGTGAAAATATGAAGCATATATAGATCATGATGCTTGAAGGAGCTAACAATGCTTGTAGGAACTTGTACAGTCTTACACCTAGAGAACTTCTGAGTGTAGGATACATAACTTTAAAAATTGATCCTTGTGCAGCTAGGTGTGAAGTAGTAATGTTGGATATGTATCTATGTGAAAAAACAACTACATGCTAAGCTAGCCCACATGCTATTGTGCAAGGGTTGTAAATAGAAATTCTATTAATTATATGATGTACAAGGATGTGCTAAAATCAAATGATGTGCTACTAATTCATATCTAGACATTATGAAACTAGGTTCCTAGGGCATGTCTTTAGATATGATGATCATGTCCCTAATTCGAATAAATTTATGGTGTAATGTAACAAACAAAAATGTAAATTCTTGAAATATTAAACTCAAAATATTGGAATTTGAAATTAAAAAATGAGGGATACATGATTGCACTAGAATGAACTTGTCTAGGGACTTAATTGAAAGAGAAATCATGTACATAGGGTATATGACCTTAATTATGATTACATTTAGGATGTGTAAATACGTGAGATAAAATAATGTATTGGTGAGTATATACTAGAGTAATTAAATGGGAGAGTAATTTTAGTTTTCTATCATTCATTGATACTAAAATGACATAAATTAAATACCAAATTGATTCATCAACTAACATGACTGAAATAAATATAAAATTAAAATAAAAAAAATATAAACTATACACTTTTTAACTCTACAAATATTTATCATCATTCACATACTAAACAAAAAGTCTATGAATATTTTATCCTTATCAACACATCTAAATTTTTTCATAAATATATTCAAAGCTCTATATTATTAGACTTAAAAATTCAAACCAACCTACTTATTGAAAGAAGTCTAATAATTACTCCACGCTTGTATGAATAGAACTTGGAATTACTTTATCGTTCCACATTATTTGAGAAAGGGCTGCAAAAGAGTCAAATTATTCCAGATTTATTTGAGAAAAAATATTTTATCATTGTACTTCACAACTATTTATTGGAAAAGGCTGCAAAAGAGTCAAATTATTCCTTCTCCACAATTCCATGAATTACTTTATTCTTCCACACAACTGGCTTCCTTGGAAAGAACTGAAATTATCTCGCTTTAAATTTTATTTATTCCCTGGACCAAAGCATTTTTTCTTCCACATTACCAGCATCAACATCATTACCAAACCACTTTTCCCCAGTCGCTCATCCAGAATTATTCCTTGTCTGTGTAACTTCTGTCATTCTTGGTTTTAAACTCAACTCTCCTCAATAATGTTGTACGTTGTAAATTATTCCAAACTTGAGGTTCAAATTATTCCAAACTTCCATGGCTGAAATGACTTTATCGTTGCAGTTTTCCCCACAAATTCTCGTTCATTCATCTATAAGTATCCCTTCTCTCATTCTTGATTTTCAACACAAGTTCTCTTCTCAATAAGAATTCTCAACTGTTTTGATCTGATAATGGGGCGTTGTAAGTTGTTAAAGAGGTGCTGTGCGTTGATAAAGGGGTGTTGTAAAGGGACATTTGAGTGTTGCTGTAGTCGTGCATGTTTCAACATTTTATTCAACATTCTAACGTCCGTTATCTTGCCGCCTCTGCCATTTGCTATGGATTTGGAAAATAAAGTAAGAAGTTTTATACTTTGCTCTGCTCTGAATTTTTATACTAACATCATCTGGATTGAATTGCTGAATTCATATAGGAAAATGTGTTGTGGGTCTCTTTTGCAGAGCACGGAATTCTGTATATGCTTGCTTCTCACAGCACTCGGATATTTGCCAGGAATTATATATGCCTTGTATAATGCCGACACGTCAGGAGAGACTGGTGTTTGCGAGTGTTGTTGTTGTTGTTGTGAGGAATGATTAAATATCATTTCAATTAGTACTGTTCAGAACTGAATTAAAGCTTAAATATTAGTAAAATAGTTAACGTCTGAGTTTAATCTTGTTCTGATGTTTTTCCTTCATAAAATGAAGCTTTCTGATCAAGATTCATGAAAGAAGAGCCGCATCAAAAGAAAATTGAAAACATGTTAATTGGTGTTTTCTTTGGTTCCTTAGATAGTGTGGCTTATTAAAATTCCTTCATTTCATTTCGACAAATTTTGTGTTTGACATTTCCTTTTCACAAGACTTTAGTTTGCATTTACTTCAAATATGGTGAATGTTTTGATGTTGTCATTATCAACTATTACATTATGAAAATGTAATTGGATCTAAGACTTAGATGTTTAATTTGGGAAACTTGATTGAAAATTTAATGTAAATAATCACAAAACAATGAACATTTATGTTAATTTGCTTATATTAATTTCTTTTAATATAATTAAAAAGTTGACCTATAATTTGCCCCTGTGAGCTTGCATTTATTCTTCAAACTCATGTTGGAATGGGTTGTGAGATTGTAGAGAAAATGGTTGACAAAATTGGAAAAAATGAAGTAGATACATTTTAATAGGTTTTTCAATGAATTTATTTTTTAATTTTAATTATAAATAAATAAAATATACATATTTACAAAAGGGAGAAGCTAATCTCCTGACAAAATGCACTTGTCTATGGCATGATAACATAAGACCCCATCCCCCCTACGATGGTATAATTGTGAGATAAGACTGATGGAGGGATGCTGACAAACATTTAGGCACGTGTCGCTTGGAGTGTTGTCACCTATCCCATCACCGAAAAATGTGGCAATGTTGACGGGTTTTAAAAAATCTAATTTGGAATGCACAAAAAGCCCAAAATGTCACCATTTTCAACATTCACATTTTAGAGGTTGCTAGGGAGCCCAAAAGGGAGTTGTGGGGCATTTGGCGGCTGAAGCAGAGCGGCCACTCTCCCTACCAAAACACATTTGACAGGTGCAAACAACTAGCTAGCAGGTATGTATATCTGCTAGAAATATATGCCATTTTGCCATTCTACATAGGAATTGTGAAGAATTGAGAAACTATTTGTTGTGAACATGGGTTTTCATTAATGGGTTTCCAAGGGTTTTCCCTGTGAAAAGGGGTTTTCATTTAAAATGCAAAGCTGTTCATGTGCTTTTGCGTTCAAGGTTTTTAAATTTTCCATTTTAATGTTCTCACAACATAGAACTTTTTGAGGAAGCTGAATGAAATAATTGACAACCCATTGTGGAAATATGAGTGACGTGTATTTTCTACAATTGAAATAGTAGTGGAATATTGTTTAGAGAAACCAAAAACCATGCAAAATATATAGCCAGGTTGGAAAACGCAATGTGGGTTCTACAAATAAATGATATATTTTTAAAACCATTTAAAGTCCATAACATCGCCATTTTCGACATTCTCATTTTGAAGGTTGTTGGTGAGCTTGAAAGGGAGTTGAATGGGTTCAGAGGATGAAGCAAAGCAACTCCATTCTCCCTACCAAAATGCATGTGAGAGGCACATGTAGCTAGCTAGTAGGTATGTATATCTACCAGAAATATATGCCATTTTCCATTCTACCTAGGTATAGTGAAGAATTGAATGGCTATTCGTTGCGAAGATTGGTTTTCATCGATAGGTTTCCAAGGGTTTTCATTTGACTTCACTGTGTAGAGAGTTTTACAACATTATATGGGTAGGAGGTTTCATAAATCATGTACTCACCTCCCACTGTGTTTTCCAACCTGCTATCATACTGTGCATGCATATTTGAATCATATGATGAAATTGAAACACAATTTTTACTCTGTGTAAGACTTGTTATAAATTTTGAAGGTGCCTTTCATTACATTTGTACTTTCCAAATAACAAAAGCTTTTCAAGACATTCATATTGTTTTATAAAATTCTAGGTTGGAAAACATTGGGTGTTATAAAACCTATAACCCACATACTATTCTAAAACCCTTTACAAGTAACAACACAATTGATTAGTCACCCCTCACCTCAATTGGTATGCTTTCTAATTTTCTTGAGAACCTTTTGTGAGTTAGATAATAAGAATATAATGAAATTGGAAAACACTAGGTATTATGAAACTTGCAACCCACATAGTGTTGTAAAACCCTCTAGACGTACCAACCCAATTGGTTAGTCACCCCTCAGCTCAATGTGGTTAGTTTTATGTAACCCCCACCTGCAACTCCTCCCTGTACTCTCCACCACTTAGCTTTGAATGTATAAAATGAAATAAATCGCAAACCATATTGTGTTTTCCAACAGACAAATATATTCTATATTTATTTTGAAATCATATGAGGGAATTGATATACAATTTTTATTGTAAGAGTTGCTATAAATTGTGAAGGTGAATGAACTTCACTACATCCTTATTGTCAACAAAACTAAAGTTTTTTCATTAGAATCATGCTATCTATATATAATTGAATGTTGGAAAACACTGG
>VDFB02050165.1:0-12701 GCA_007258455.2 Sequoia sempervirens | reverse complement strand
TTGATTCTGCCATCATTTCGATCCTAGTAGATAATAAGTACGTCTACGTATTCTCCATATACAGAGATCATACACAACATGCAATAACCATTCAAAATGCATTATAATTTATCTCCTATCAATTTCACATGATTTCCCTTTTATTCATAATAAATAAACACTTCCCAATTCCAATTTAATCTTCTTTAACTAAATTGAATATAACGAAATACATCAAGCTATCTCTTTTAACTTCATTGTCATTCCCTAACCCTTACCCGTGCATAAAATGAAATCCCTTTAAATCATTATGCAATAAACAACAAATGACTACTAGGAATAATTCATTATTTTCAACTCAATACAATCAGCAATTCCAAAAACAGTGAAGAAAAACAACTTAAAGTTTTAGTCTTTAATTAAGAAACATGCCTGTACAAGCTCCTTTCCCGTAATCCTCTACCAGCAATCTTCTATTGTTGATCACAGCCAACAGTTTCCTCACTCAAAAATTCTCCAAATAAAGAATGTTATCAACTGAGAATACTCAACTCTCACTGAACACTTTGAACAGAATAGAAACTATAACTCACAGCCTAAACTCTCCAATTGCAGTGCATTAACTCTCTAAAAACGTCAATGAAGAGAAAACCTGAAGTGAATTCGAATGAAGACTTTGTGAAGTATTTATAGGCCGTATTTAGAACAGTTTCCCCATTTCTGGGCATGCAACTTGACAGATTACCATGTTTACTAAGTCAAAATGTCACTTGTCATTCTTTCAAACCCTCAGTCATGTTCTTCCATGATGATTCGACTTCTTTGGAGCCAGAAATCGAAGAATACTTCAACTTTGCAATAAAAACGCCACCTACAGCCACGTTTTGCTGCCAGGCGTATAAATTTAACCTAATATTATTGCTGCGTCCTAGGTCAAGTTCCAAATCGATCCAACACAGAGGTTCATTGTTATTTTCCTGGTTTAGAGCTTTGAAAATGTCTTCCTTCCTTTCCAGCTGCGCAGGAACTTCCGCCATTTCACGGGAGAGTTTCATTTTTATTTTCATTCATTTTCTATAGTTCGAACTTTTCCAAATATTTCCTTAAATGAAGTTCGATTCTTTTCAAATGTATTTTGTTTATATGTTAAATACTTCATATGGCAACCTTTTAATATTTAAACTTCCTCATTTTATAAATTACGAATTTCCTTCTTCCATTTTTAACACTTTAAAATATAAAATGCGAATTTCATTCTTTGAAATTGAAATTGTTTTAATAATTTCTATTTGCATATTTTATTTATTAATGTATTATTTTAAACATTAATATTTATTTATATATAAACGTATTTATATATAAATAAATATTAATTTTAATATTAATACATTTAATTAATAAAATATACAAATATATTATTATTTATACATTCCCTATGTATTGATATTTATATATATATAAATATATATTTAAATCTTCCAGATAATAATACTTGAATATCATTTATATCGAGGTATCAGGCGGAATGTGTACGTGTAAACATGTCCACATATACTCCATGTATATACATATGTATGCGTATATACATGTCGATACTTATGTACGAGCATATCCATCTGCTTAACGTACATACGTATTGATATGTCTATACATTTACATATGTGTACACAGTGTATACATGTGTATACGTACCCATTCGACCTTTATCACATACCTTCTATTTTGCTCATTCACAGGGAATCACAGTAGTCAGACTGACATTTGATCAATCACATAATATAAAGCATAAGGAAGTAAATCAAACTCCTAAGCCTATGGATGACTTTTCTAGACTAACTTATCTGACCTGCTTCCCTATGTACCATTCACAATGTGTGTGTATGCTCAATTTGGTAATTGTTACTGTTTACCCGACCAAGTTCCTCCCCCAATGATGTCTCTCCTCTGTCCGGAGGAATAGTCTTCATACCTGCACATCATGACATGACATCGGCAGTCATATGCTCATAACAAGGTAAAAACATCTCACAAGTTAGAATTACATTATCCATAACTTATATGCTATATTTAATCAAGAATTAAATCATTAGAAGTAACAATCAAATGAAACCATCATTTAAACAGCACTGGCCCATTTAATAACGAGATCAACCATTATTCATCATCAAGATTCAAACATTACAATCAATTGCCCTCTATACATTAGTAACTATAAAATCTTTGACAAAATAACCACATTGTGAAGTTGTGCACGGTTTTGTTTTAAAGAAAAGATACTGTTCACATGCTCTAATTCACTTCCATTGGATCGCTAATTCTATGAGGCCTAATTGGGATTAAAATGAAAGGATGCCTCTCCTCTGCTATATATTTTCATTAAGTTCGCTTCCATTCTACTATCAAGAAAATCGGGATTGTGTCTATTATATGTCTGCCTAATTACTTCAAGAGAAATAATAATTTATCTAAGTCCTAGATTGAAAGGAAGATCAGATTATTATCTGATAGTGCATTGTGTATTGGTGCTGAATATCGGCCTTGAGTTTGGCCTCATTGTAAAGCGAATTGCTGCCACTATTCATATATATATAAGAGATCTTTGTTGCTGGGTTTTTCTCCCTCAAGAGGAGGGTTTTCCCAGGGTATCTGCTGTGTTATTGTCTGATTTTTGAATTAATTTTCTGTGCATATAATCTGTTCATTAAAATTTACATGGTATCAGAGAGGGTTTGAGAGGATCGTGATCAGATTATTGCTAATCAGCATACCCTTTTGTTATTCACTTATCTACATCAGTCAAGATGGTGAATGGTTTGAAGGTTGAGGATAGACTCGAAGGTGCATCTAACTTCACTTCATGGAGATTTAGGATCATGCTCACCTTGCGTGAAAATGACTTAGGTGAGTTCGTGAAGTCTAGCGTTTCTGCACCTGAGGAGGAAGAAGCAAAGTTGCAGTGGGTGAAGAAAGACATTAAAGCAATGAAGATATTGGTTGATTCCGTCAAGGATCATATTGTTCCTATCATCTCTAAGTTGAAGACAGCAAGAGATATGCTCAAGACCTTGGAAGAGATGTATGAAATCAACAATACCAGCCGGGCACTTGCACTAAAGCATCAATTGCATCATGTGAAGATGTCAAAGGGAGAATCTATGATCGCTTACTTGATGAGGATTTCAGATTTGAGAGATCAGCTCTCGACAATAGGACATATGGTTGATGACAAAGACTTAACCATGCTCGCTCTCAATGGTTTACCTTTGTCTTGGGAATCCTTCATTCAGGGAATCAGTGTAAGATCGAAATTGCCTAAGTTTGATCGTCTAAGATCTGATTGCATTCAAGAGGAATCAAGGTTGGTGGCAAGAGGCATTGGTCAAAGTTCAAAGAATGAAGACATTCATGTTCTTGCCTCCCATACTTCAAAGAAGAAAGGAAAAGATGGAAGGAAAGGATTCTTCAAAAGGAATCAGGACAAGGGAAATGATGATACACCTCCATTCAAGAAGAAGAGAGATATGTCCAAGATTCAATGTTTTAGGTGTGACAAGTTTGGGCACTTCGCCAAGTATTGTCCAACTAGACCTAAGCAACAGGTCACCGTTGCGGATGTTGATGATGCCTCTCCTCAAAAGGATTCAAGTGAATATTTGTTCTATTCGGCATTATCAAGCAAGAAAATTCCTTCCCACACCAACACTTGATAATCGACAGTTGGTGCTTCTACAACACATCACCTACTTTTAAGGAGCACCATCGTTTGGTGGAAAGGAGTCTCAACAAGTCATCATTGGAGATGATGCTAGCTACCCTCGTGAAAAGAATTGGGACCTCTACACTTCCCTTGGATTCCGGCATATCACTTCATTTGGGTAATGTACTTTATGTTCCTGGAATCAAGCGCAATCTTATTTCTATATCAGCATTGGAAGATAAAGGATATCAAGTTGCCTTTTCCAAAGGCAAAGTTCTAGTATGGATGGAGAACTCTAGCTTCAAGGATGCTCAAGTAATTGGAGTTAGACATGAAAACCTTTACAAGGTCTGCACACGTCCTTTACAAGCTTTGGTTCATGACTCTTCAAGTCTATGCAATCTTTGGCATCAGAGATTGGCTCACCTACACTTCCGAGCTTTACCTATCACGGAGAAGATGGTGACGGGCCTCCCTAAGTTCAACCAGAAGCACGAAGGTACTTGCAAGGGCTGCACATTGGGTAAGAATATAAAAGCCCCTTTTCATGGTAGAGAAAATAGATCTAAGTGTATTTTAGACCTTATTCATTATGATTTATGTGGTCCTATGTCTGTCCCGTCTTAGAGTGGATTCTTGTATTATGTTTTGTTTATTGATGACCACTCGAGGAAGACTTGGATTTATTTTTTGAAATCTAAAGAGTCTGAGGAAGTGTTGGATAGGTTTAAAGAGTTTAAAGCCTTGGTAGAAAATCTTTCTGGTAAAAGAATTAAAGTCCTCAGATCTGACAATGGTGGAGAATACACCTCTGGCAGTTTTCAAAATTTTTGTATTGATGCAGGGATTAAGAGGGAGTTTTGTGTTCCCTATAATCCTCAACAAAATGGTGTTGTAGAAAGAAAGAATAGGACGATCGTGGAAGCAACGAAGGCCATGGTTCATGATCAAGATTTGCAAACTTTCCTATGGGCAGAAGCTTCCAGGACAGCTGTATATGTTCAGAACAGAAGTCCTCATAAGATCTTGGAGAATATGACTCCGTATGAAGCCTTTACAGAAAGAAGCTCAAAGTCGGCCACTTGAGGATCTTTGGATGTCCTGTCTATATTCATATTCCCAAGGAAAAGAGAACCAAGTTGGAGCCTTCTGGCAAGAAGGGAATATTTGTGGGCTACAGTGAGACATCAAAAGCCTACAAGATATACATTCCAGGATAGAAGTTGATCGAGATCAGTAGGGATGTCACATTCGAGGAAGATGTTGCGTTCAGAAAATCCAAGGGGATTCATATGGAGATTGATAATGAAGAGTCTCCTCAGGATATGGAAGTTGACCATACTCTTGAGATTCAGAGGGAGACTTCAGAACCAAAAGAAGATATTGATCCAGTTGAACCCTTGGAACCTACTGATGGGCCTACTGACATTGGTGTTGGGAGAAAGAGACCTCTATGGGCCTCGCATTCATGTAAGAGGTTGAGTTTTGCAGCCACTTCAGAGGCAATATCTCGCTGCAGAAGCAAAAGGCCAATGTAGAAGTTCTCTCCACCTATGTTGCCTCATACCTAGACATAGAACTCTGAGCCCACTGCGGTTGAGGAAGCATCCAAATATCGTGTTTGAGAGCAGGACAAAGGGTATCACCAATTCTTAAAAAATGATGTTTGGGAAATTGTCCCCAGACCCAAGGGGCAAGCTTGTGGTATCTTCTAAAATGGCTATTCAAGATTAAGCATGCCGCAGATGAAAGCATTGAGAAGTACAAAGCAAGATTTGTGGCTCGTGGGTTTTCTCAGAAAGAGGGAGTTGATTACGAAGAAACCTTTGCTCCTGTTGCTCACTATACTTCTGTCAGAACCATCATTGCTATTGCTGCATCTAAAGGATGGAAGATTCACCAGATGGACATGAAGACAGCCTTTCTCAATGGAGTGATTGAGGAAGAAGTTTATATAGAGAAATATGATGGATTTGAGGTTCATGGAAAGGAGTCACATGTTTGCAAGTTGAAGAAGGCCTTGTATGGTCTTAAGCAGGCTCCTCGCGCTTGGTACGAAAGGATTGATCGTTACCTGTCAAGTTTGGGTTTCTTGAAGAATGATGCTGGTTCAAATCTCTACTTGAAGGTAATCAATGGTGAAGCATTAATTTTGGTTTTATATGTTGATGATTTGATCCTTACTGGAGAAGATCACCTGATTCTTGAGTGTAAGAAGGAATTGAATTCTGAATTTGAGATGAAGGACCTTGGGCTCATGCATTACTTCCTTGGCTTAGAAGTCTGGCAGAAACCAGATGAGATGATTCTAAGTCAAGGGAACTACACCATTGATATACTTAAGAGATTTGGCATGATGGATTGCAAATCTATGACCACACCTATGGAGACCAACTTACATAAGTTGAAGGAGGCTGCAGCTAATTCAAACTTGGTGGATCCTACCTTGTACAGACAGCTAATTGGATCCTTGATGTAGCTAGTTAACACAAAACCTGACATTTGTTATGCAGTGAGTGCACTTAGCCAGTTTATGTGTGATCCGAGACAGATACATCTTGTTGCAGCTAAACATATCCTGAGATACTTGCATGGCACAGTTGGATATGGGTTGAGGTATTCTTCAGATGCAGACCTGGAGTTACATGGTTTTACTGATTCTGATTAAAGTTGTGTCAGACCGAAGAGCACCCTCCTCGGGTTGTTGCTCAGCTTGGGTTCCATTTATGATTTCCGGTGCAAATGCAGCCAGCCATTTGTAGCATCAAGGCCAAGAGGCAGAGTATATTGCAAGGGAACCTTTAGCCATGGCTCAAGCTCCTTTGCGGATTGTTTTGATAGTCAATGGAGCCTTACCATCATCCATTGCATAATCGAGCAGGTGGAAGCTCGGCCAATCCTCGTATTTCATGACAGTAACTAAGCATGTTGAGATCAAGTACCACTAAGCATTAGGACATGGCACGAGGAAGGTTGTAATGGGGCTTGAGGTGCCATCAAAGACTGATGAGCAGAGGGCGATATTCTCACCAAGCCTCTCACAGATAAAGTTTGTACTCCCATAAGCTTGGTATGGTGGAGAATCCATCCTTGATCGAAAGTAAGAGTCCCGTGATCAATGAGCCTTGTTAATGCATTTCCAAATCCGAGGAATTTGAGGTAAGCCCTTGTTAATGCATTTTCCTCCTCGAGATTGAGAATTTGAGGTAAGCCCTTGTTAATGCATTTTCCTCCGGTGACAGAGGGAAATTTGAGGTGAAAGCCCTTGTTTCCACCCTCTGAGCCTGAGTCATGGTGGATGTCATGTGTGAGACTCCATGACACATCTTGTACTTGTGAATGTCACATTGAGGTGACATCACGCAAGTGATGAACACTTGTACACACCATAGTATGGTTGTAGCCATTATGGTTGATATCGTGTTGAGGCGATATCTAATATCACGTTGAGGTGATATTCTTCTTGTTCACTTATGGTTGTAGCCATAGTGGTAGACATCACGATGAGGTGATTTGTCTTGAGCAGCTGAAAGTATTCTCTCTAGCTGAGAGGGAGTGTTAATGTCAACATGCAGCGTCGAAATTACTTCCAGCGATATTCTTGTCATGAATAAATTAAATGATAGCTTAATGCTATTTAATTTATATGAGATATTTATATTGAAGAGGCACGAATATTTATAAGGTGCTAATTATATGTTAAGACTACATTATGAAGAGGCACGGTTTTGTTTTAAAGAAAAGACACGAGTTCTTATGATGCCGACCCACTTCCATTGGACGCGATTCTTATTGGAGGCCGACCTTGGGATTAAATGAAAGGATGCGTCTCTCTCTCCCTCTTATGTATATATATTCATTAAGTTCGCTCCATTCATTATCAAGAAAAGTTCGATTGTGTGTCTATTATATCCAGTGCGAATTACTTCAAGAGCAGATTACGAATTTATCTAAGTCCAGATTTAGATTGAAAGGAAGATCAGATTATTATCTGATATTGCATCGTGCATTGGTGCTGAATATTGGCCTTGAGTCATTCCCCATTGTAAGGTGAATTGCTGCCACTTTCATTTATATATATAAAAGAGATCTTGTTGCTGGTTTTTTTCTGAAGAATATTCCGAGCCAATTTTTAAAATTTTCAATAACAAGAAAACAAACGCACTCCGCTATAAGCTAAATTCCAACCAAAACGATGTTGAAGCAACTCTAACCGTAATGTACACCAGATCCTCGAAGGGCAAGGTGTGAGCATTGGTCAGAGGATCTGAATGCAAAAACAAAACTGGAAGGAACTCTAACCAAGAATGGCGCCGATGATGGCGAGCATATGGTCAGAGGATCTTCTACACTACAAGTACTGAAAGAAAACTCAACACCAAGTATGTGCTACCCAATCCAGTATGGAATTGAGGCGACCATATGGCGGAGTGCTAAGAATTACAATGCTTTGAAGGGAAATAAGCTAGAATGCTGAAAGTATCTCGACACCCAGAATGTGCTTTCTAACCCAGAGTGGGAAAGGAGCTACCATAGGGCGGAGATGTAAGATATTACAAGCAACTTCAGAAAATATAAGATAAGCATTACAAATCAGAATTGAGCAAGATTGAGAACTGCTGCCAGTACTACTGTCAGCTTACAAAATGATAGAGAATGCCTTGCTGTGAACGTGAACCGAGAGCTGAATAAAGCTGCAACAATATATTGAATCTTCTTCACAGGTTAATAAAGCTTAGATCAAAAACCACTGTAAAGATCAATTTGACAAATCTAATTTATGACAGTCCCGATTTCCCATGCATGAACAGTAGCCCTGAAACTCACTTTTTTGCTCACAACTCTCTCCAGATTCACTCAAATTTCATGAGACAGAATGCAATATGATCCTAGGCTAATGGTGACCAAGATTGAACACTGAAACCCAATCAAAAGACCCTATATTAATTATGCACGATTTTCAAGACAAAAGCAAGTGGTACGGCCCAGCAAGAGGGCGATTTCTCTTTAAAAATTAAATGCTTCTCTAAAAAATCTAAAACTCAAGGAAAAGGTTCGAGCTTCTCAAACTGAGAGATCTAGACAATGCCCAGAATGATATTTTTTGTATTTTTTGACTTATAAATGAAAACAGCAATCTGCTATGAAGAATTTGCAATTCCTGAAACTCTCTAATATGCATAAACTGATCTACAAAACCACACACTGACTACAATACATAAATCCACTACAAATCACTCAGAACTAGACTATCTCACCACTAGTCGCTATCTTTCAAGCGAGAAGCAATGCCAAGCTAGGAGGCTTACATTCCTCGAAGCAATCCCAAAGCCAATTCGGCAACATAACATTCCTATAGACAAAAGATACTGAAATGAGAACCAAAGGCTTCCTTTTATAATTTCCCGTTGACCTTCTCGAAACCCTAGTCTTCTTTTCAGAGTCAAACCCTAATCCTTCAAAAGATGGCGTCCCTTTCTTCAAAGCTTCAATTTTGACTTTTAATTATAATTTTATTCCTTCCTTGAAGTTGGCGTCCAACTTATGCTTGGAATAAATCTTTAAATAAAGATATAATTAATTCCTTAAATGAGGCGCCCACCATAAAGAACATCTTTTTAAAACAACTTAAAGTGAAGTTGCTAGGCCAAGGGGTCAATGTTAAAATATAACATTAAAACATGACTTAATTAAAATAATCCAACTTATCTCTCCAGTTATGCCCCAAAGCCAAAATTGAGTAAGCCAACTGATCAGTCTGAAATGGAAAGCCAACCGAGTCGAAACCAATAGGATCACTGCCAGAAATAGAATTTACTAAAAATAGTAAATTCCTGAAAATGCTCAAATGCCAAGAGAAACATATCACTGCGAAGCCCACAGAAAACCCAAAAGGAATCCGCAGTTCAATCACCAATTCACGAGCAATCGCAACCTCCACACAAAAAACCCTAATCAAACCGTCCGAGTAGCCTACCGTCTCCCGTAATAGGCCAACGGGTCCGAGAAGATCATACCTCGAGAAGGACATTACATTCTCCCTCAAGAGGAGGGTTTTCCCAGGGTATCTGCTGTGTTATTGTGTCTGATTTTGAATTAATTTTCTGTGCATTAAATCTGATCTTAAAATTTACATAACACACTGCAATTGCTTGATCATGAGAAATAATAAGACCTGGATGAATAATTTAGGCAAAAGATGAGATATTCTTAGCTCTTTTTCAACATCCTCAATCATTCTCAACCAGCATGCATGGATAAAATGTCCATATTTCCAATTCTGGACTTTATTTTACAATGTTCTATCATTTTCCTTTAGTAGACACCTACCCATAGCAACCATGTAATTCATAAATCAAGTAGAGTGACTACTTCTCCAACTAGAAAGGTCCTTTGATTAAGAGTAACACCAAGGGTTCAAAATGCCTCGTTGCTCTTAATCAAAGTAGGCATCAAACATAACTAGCCATTCTTGCATCTAGGAAAATTCCAGCTCGTGGACTTACTCCAAGTAGAAAGGTTCTTTTATTAAGAGTAACACCTAGGGTTCATATTGCCTCGATGCTCTTAATCAAAGTAGGGATCAAACATAACTAACCATTCTTGCATCTAGGAAAATACCAGCTCATGGACTTATACATATAAATGATAGACAAATATTTCCACCTCTAGACATATACCTATATATGTAAGCAGGAGACAAATTCTTAAAGTGTAAAATAATTTTACAAATGTGAAATTTTTAAAAAATTTGTTGGGTTTGACCGTAATGTCCCTTCCTTAGACAGCTCAATCTATAGCAGAGGTTGACCTACTATTAGGGTTCCTATAGGTCAGCAGAATGGTTAGGGGACCCAACCGAAGGCTGTGGAGTTTAGCTAGGAGCCTTATGAGCTTTTCAGTTTGGAGTTCAGTTGATGAATCCAGGGTTAAAATTAAAACATTAAAGTTTGCTTTAATGGAATAGTAAAAGGTAAATAGTAACTGAAAATCATAAGGTGAATAGTGAAAAGTGCCCCATCCTAGTAACTCAAAGTTGTTTTTAAAAAGTGTCCCTTTCTTTTGATGAGGAAAGACCCTCAAGGAGGATTATTTAATTGATTTTTATAAAAAAGTCCATGAGAGATTATAAAACAATGTGTTGGGCTCATTTTTGAGCATTCTATTCTCATTTTTACAAAAACAATTGCAGGTTTGAGTTCTTGGAAGAGGGTATCAACTTTCAACAGCATACAGGGTTTTTGAGAACGAAATCCCTTGGAGGATAGTGGATTGGACGAAAACCTAGTTCACAGAATAGGGAAATCTACTTCGGGTTTCCATTTGGGCATCATTGGACTTCATTACAGGTTAATCTGCACTCAGAATGGATTGCAACAGGGAGTTATCAGAAAATAATTGCAGATTTTGATAGTTTATGGCAGCTAAGGCACATGGATTTTTATTGCATATTCTTCCACAGCAACAATTTATCTTCGATTTGGTACCTTATTCGTGGAATTTTGATCAAGGCTGCTTGTTGGGTATTTTGGAAGGCACCTAGGGTTTGGTAAAATGTTGATGTTCCTCTACAACACTTATTTCGTCATTATACTCAGCCATACCATTTGAAGTTGTAACAGCGAAGTGATTCATGATTTTGACTTCAATAATCAAGCTACAATTGGAGCTATACATCCAGGTATGTGTTTATCATTTTGGGTAGTCAAATATTGCATTATATAAGGGTTTTAGACTGTTGTTACAGTCTGATATAATGTATATCAGACCTTTGAAACTTGTAATCAGATCTGATATAGTTGAAAAAAAGGGGTTCTATTGAGTTACAATTGTTGTCTTTCACTTATGCAATAGTTCTCTTCATTTCTATGCTTTCCTCTATGATTTTGCAATGAAAAAACAAGCAATGAAACTCAAACAAACAATCAGCAAAACCAAATCAGACCATGCAAGACAACTGTTTGACATTATGGCAAGAGGGCAAAACTGAAAAATTCAGGGTAGAATTGGTAAGGGATCTTTCATTGACACTGAGAAAATGGCTCACTCCAACACTTAAAAAAGATATTCCACATTGTCCCCATTATGTTGTCAAAAAAAGTGAGAGAGGCATCTAATTGCCAATGGCAAGTGAGGCCTCGATCACTCTGCAATATGCTAATTTCCTCAAATCTCCTACTGTGTGTATGTGATGACTTGTAAGAAAAGCCACGAATAGTACTTTAAAAAACAACAAAATATTTTTAAAATTATGAAACACACATAAAAGCAATATTGTAAAAGGTTTCTATAGTAAACCTAACTTCCTTTCTTGCTTTGCTCAAAACTTTCAAAAAGCATCGATTTTGCATGAAGACTGTCAAATTGTATTCCCACAGTTCAGAAACAGTGACCCACCATATGAAGTCATAGGATCTAAATACATATCCCAAAAGCAAAAAATTGTTTGTTATTTGACACAATATGCAGCAAGAATCTCACTCATATCTACATTAGGTGGGTGCTTCCTGCTATATAGTTAAGTAGACAAATATATACCATTTAATTGTAAACTTAATTTAGCTGAAAAGCAGACAAGATATGACACTAAAAAAGTTGTGCTCTTTCAACTATACTTAATATTTTATTCTACATTCATTAAGTCTCATATACCTTCAAAAGCTACTGTTGGAGTAAACAAGAATAGCTTCTAAGTTAAGGATTACCTCTTGAATTATTTTTGCTGCTACTCTATCTTTAACACTTCCTCCAGGGTTCAAGAACTCTGCCTTAGCAAGAATCTGCAATCAAGATACTTTATCAGGTGAACACACTGTAATATGCTAATATCTGAAAAGCACTCGGCCCCTGTCTCAGACAGAAACGAAGAGAAATGAATCAACAACCAAAGCTTTCAGAGTACAGTTTCATTTGCAATTCTGGACACAGTTCCTCACATATAAGCAAGGATTGCTGTCAAATGTCAACAAACAGAGAAAACAATCCAAAATTTTGAAGCACGACATAACATATGCCTTCAAATCTA
>VDFB02050164.1:0-33376 GCA_007258455.2 Sequoia sempervirens | reverse complement strand
ATATGCGTTCAGGGATAAGTTGCGAGATACAAAGCATAGGGGACTGATGTAGTTAGGACTATACTATGTTACATATGTGCCCATTATCCGAGAAAATAGGGGTCTTTTGACAGCATTGGCAGAGAGGTGGCACTTGAAGACTTGCTCATTTCACATGCCAATGAGAGAGGCTACTGTGACTCTTGAGGATGTTTACAGGATTCTTTGCATTCTGATCAGAGGAGAGCGAGTGGTCTATGATCCACGATGGGGACTCTAGGCTATGACAAAGTTTTATGAGCCTGGTGATTTCATGCAACTAGGCATCAACAGGTATGAGATCAGGTGGGAGTTTATGGCCAAGAATTATGCTCGATGAGATGCGATGCTATGCAGCTTGATTTTTGGTGTGCTCATTCTCAATCACCATGGTCATGGTTTTCCTATCAGATGCGGAAATGTACTCATATGGATGAGGCAAGACAGGACCATGTTTACTTGGGATGCTATATCATGAGTTGCACGAGGTGGCCTACAAGGAGGTGAGTAGTATTAGCTATGAGACTACATTATTAATGATCTGGGCCTGGGAGCATATTCCCATATTTCAATCACTAGTTCAAATACTACAAATTTCCAAGGGTATGCCTTATTTTTACTTGTATGTGGGTGCATTGTTGTAGACCAGAGTTGGAGACATAGGATTCTAGCACCATCGCATGGACACATTGATGGGATTCATCTAGAAAACCTATACATATTGTGCATAGTGGATGGGAGAGGATGATCATCTTTCTTTTTTCTAACAGTACAGATACTTGATTGGATAGACAGTTCAATCACAACTTATCATTGAGATGAACCTACCCCAATGGGTACTACATCAATTCAGAGAGCAGCAGGGTGTTTCTATGGGCACCATAGAGTATGCCAGGTCTTCACGAGAGACCATGTGGGGGCCAACCATATCAGTGCCATTAGCAGAGTAGGTGGTGGATGGATTGGTTGCATAGTAGTGGGCCTAGAGCAGGGTCCAAGAAAATGTAGGGACTATAGGAGATTATGATGTATGGTGGCAGACACACAAGCCACTTCCTTTGACAGATCCTAATCAGCTAGCACCAGTCGATCAGCGGTCAATGATACCACGAGTGCATTAAGGAGGATGAGGAGGTAGGGATGGTAGAAAGGGGAGAGGCAGAGATGGAGGTCAAGGAGATAGGAGGATGGGTGGAGGAGATGGGAGTGGGGGGATGATGGAGGGGACAGGGGAAATGGTGGAGGTGGTAGGAGGCGAGGATAGCCAAGGAGAGTGCAGAAACAGGTCGAGTGAGAACCACTATCACCTATCCATGAGGTAGGTGAGGGAGAGGAGGAGAGAGAGGAGGGCCGTTAGGAGGAGGAGTGCCACCAACAGGAGGAGGTCAGAGCTGAGGGAGGGAAACTAGTAGGGTAGCTAGAGGGTGAGATGTTGAGGGAGGAGGAGGTCCATATAGGAGAGGAGGCACTAGATGTCAGTAGAGAGGAGGTAGTTAGTGGAGAGGAGGATATTGGAGGAGATGATGAGGAGATAGATATCGGTGGTGAGGATGACATGGATGAGGCTAAGAGAAAGTTGAGAGATCAGATGGTGGATGGGGAGGAGGATGTAGCTGGGATGCCACCATTTCCTCAAGATGCGATAGTGGATCAGTGGCTAGTTGATATGCAGAGCAGATTGGATGAGTCCCTCACTCGCATTAGGACTATGGAGGTAGAGCTAGTGGTGACAAGGGTGGAGATGGATCAGGCTATGATCTAACAGTAGGATGCTATGCATAGGGATAGTGGGGGAGATCGCCAGAGAACTGGCCAGGATGAGTGAGAGTCAGGGACAATATAGGATGTTATATGAGAGAGCAGTGCCAGTGGAGCAACACGATCTTGGTTTGTCTTAGACTCAGACTGAGATAGGTAGTGGTAGTAGTAGGAGTCATAGCAACCACACTCAAAGAAGTGTGGGTGGATCCACATCATCTAGAAAGTCCACAAGGCATAGATCACACCATAGTCACATGAATTTTTCTGGAAATAGGTCTAGTCATAGTCATGGGTCAGTCTCATTAGGACACAGGTCCCATCACAGCCATCCACCTATCACTGATCCATCAGCCTCATAGACCCAACCTATTGTGTCTTCATAGATATTGTCAGTGCCAGCCACAGAGAATCAATCACCCCATTCTTAACCTCGAGGGGATGAGGAGATAATTGTCTAGGACCTTTGTTATTGTTATCTTGTCATTATGTTGAGACATTTGATACATTGACCATAGACCCTACGAGCTCTATTTTTGGGATTCCTCAAGACTCTATCTCATGACATGATTTTAAGATATATATGATGCAATTTTGGCATAAACTATATGCTATGTGTTATGTGGTGATGCATTATTATGTTATTATGCTTTTGTGATGTGATTTATGTGATGATTCCTATGATGATGCCTTTATATGTTATGTGATGTATGCATTTATGATGGTTATTTATGATGAGATGCCATGATGATCCTACTTTATGTATGATGGTTATGTGATAATTATGATGATGATGTTTGATATGTATGCATAGTGTTTTGTCTCTAATTGATGCCATGTTTATGATGATGGATTCCTTAATGCATGAATATGTATGTATGGATGATGCAACGTGTAATGCTTTATGTTATGATGTGATGATATGGATGATGTTAAATGCACTTATATGTTATGTGAATGAAAATGAATGAATGCAAATGATGTGAATGCACATACGTGAATTAATATATGTAAATGTTTAATGAACTAATGCAATGTCTATATATGATCGTGTATGCAATTATATTTTTGTATGTCACAGGATATCATTAGGAGGCAGAAAAAGAAAAATGACCAAACAAAACGAGATGGATGTTAGTGTAGAGGAAGAATCCTTCAATATATTTCCAAAGAACTAATAGATGTTTCTCTAATCATCATTGGGCCAATTATTGTAATGGCTAACAAACACCATGATATGACATAGATCAATGGTGTGCAAGGCCGTACCATCACATAGGACAAGTAGTCACAGACAACGATGATCATAACTCATACTAGGAACTCAGTTTCCCCAATCTTTTTGTCACAACCAACCATAAAAAAGAAAGACAAGCCATGAAACATCATTTCTCCTCTAAATCCTGATGCCAGGGCATCCTCGAGGAACTAGCAACATGACAATTTGAAAAATAAAAGACAAGACAATCACCATGATATGTCGTCGTTCCTCTAAATCGTATGGTCAAGACATCCTTGAGGAACTAGTAGCATGATGAAAAATCAAAGGACAAATATGACAAGATAAATGATAGTGTTTTCCAAGTGTGTCTGAATGTCAAGTGTTTTGATGTCAGGATGTCAGGTTTTGACGATGTCTAGGTTTATGTGTGACAGATGCTAGGTAATGCCAAATTTAGGAAGGACTCATCCTGAATGATGTCGATGTCAAGAGGATCAATCCTAAAATGTCTCAAGAATCCCTCAAAATGTCATATTACAGTGTCAATGCTTTGAAAAGACATATCCTAAAGCATAAATAAATGACAAGAGTTGTTCTTCAGAAGGACACATTTGAAGAATAACCAAGAATTTATCGGTTGACTTGTTATGATAGTTTGACCAAAGTTGACTAGATGACAAAATTGACCCAATGCCAGTGTTGACATGCCAATGTAATTGAAATGTTGATTAAGTAATTCCTAAAGTTTGTTTAAGAGTTATCTAATCTAGGATGGACAAGAACTCATTTGACTTGAAGATATTTGATGTGTGTGATAGTGTAGTGAACCCTAATCGACTGACCTAGTGTGGCCTCGGGGGCTCATCGATTGATGGCCTTGTCTACGTCATACACTCAAAGACCTCGTAGTTTGACATGACCAATGAATTTGTCTTGATTGATCAAAGATTGAGTCATGATTTTATTTGGACAAGCCTAGAAGGACTTGAACTACTATCTCAGGGGCTCAAAGATGAGCCTTTCCTACATAGCAAATGCATAGAGAAAATGTAGTTCGACAATGTTAAGGACTAATTGACATGATAGACTTTGATTTTGTTTTTGAGATTTTTGATATGTTATTTGGATGTTTTTTTGTTTTTGACATGTTATGATTTTTTTCTTTTTTTTGGATTTTCTTCATGACATTTTTCAATTTTTAGGTATTTTTTCAAGACTTTTTATGATTTTTTGTCTTTTTTCAGGACCTTTTATGATTTTTATGTCTTTTTTCAAGACTTTTTATGATTTTTATGTCTTTTTTTAGGACTTTTTATGATTTTTAGTATTTTTTCAAGACTTTTTAGGATTTTTAGGATTTTTTCAAGATTTTTTATGATTTTTATGGCTTTTTTCAAGACTTTTATTTTTATTTTTATGGCTTTCTTTAGGACACTTACAATTCATGGCACCATGTGTGATACCTACTATAGTTAGGTGATAAAGGATTTCCCCTAGTTAGGTCAAGGACTATCCAAGTTAAAGTAGATGGAAAAGGACGTGCTTGAGGTGAAAGATGGATGATACACAAGACCTTATGTCAACCATTGTCAACCATGGAAATAAATGGTAGGATATCATGACAAGTGTCACGATGGTGTGAAAATAATTGGGCATTTATTATGGACAAAGATAGATGGAGTGAAAGTAGATGGCGAAGCAATGAATGACTACACATGACACTTGTTTTCCAAGTTTTCACCATGGTAATTATCCAAAGTGCCACCGAAGTGGTTTTCACTATTGGATGAATTATTTCTCTTTACTATTGTGAATGGTAGCTCTAGACCTACACAAACATGAACAAACAACACCATGTTAGTCAATTATACAAATCTAAACTAGCATTCCCCATAAGATTCATTTGAAGCATAATGAATAAGAAATAAAGTAAAGAAATCAAGTAAAAGCAATCATAATCCTATTGAAATGCTCAAACCCTCAATCCCATGGGGGAATTGGTACTATTTTGATGTGGAAAATAGCCCTTTCCCAATTCCTTGCAAGCTTTGATGATGAAAAATGGTTCTCCTTGATGAAATTTGCAATAACCTAGCTATGGTGGATGAAAACTATGAAAAATTGAATGATATGTTGATGAATTTTCTCAAAACCTATAGATAATGACTTTGCATAAAGTTGTAGATCCAAAATCAATGGAAGAGCTCTCCATTTATAGGAAAGAGGATGGAGGAATGCAAAACATTAAGGATGTTAGATTAAAGATGAACCAATAGAAAAACTCCACTTGTAAACATGCTATTGAAGAGAGGTGGAGCACATTTTGATGAATGTGCACATAAATGTTATTAGGTGGATATTTGAAATTTGAAAGTTGGCTTGTGGAGGGATATGTGGAAGAGGAGTTAATGACACTTGGCTCAAGAAAAAGGACTTGTAAGAGATATAAATGCCAAGTTGGAGGATAAGACCTTTTGGGAGGGATAATTCAAAATGAGGGAATATTCCTACTTGATGCCCTGTTGAATGAAAATTGGAGAATTTACTAATTAATTAAATTGATTTTCTTATGCAAGTTGCAAAATCTAGAGGATTTGATGTATTAGAAATGAGTTAAAATTAGGATTTAATTAACTTCGATGGAGATTAGTTTGATTTGACAATTGATTTAGATTTTTTGATTTATTTAAATCAAAATGAGAGGAATATGAATATTAGATTTAATTAAATAATGTTTGATTTATTTAATTAAAAGGGATGATGTTAGACTTAAATCAAATAAAATGATTTATTTAATTAAAAGAGGAACATTAGGATTAATCAAGTAAAATGATTTATTTAATTAATAGAAGATAATGATTTAATCAAATAAAATTGATTTATTTAATTAATAGATGAATTACGATGAATTTAATTAAATAAGGGATATTCAATTAAATAGCTAGTAAATGAGTGATTCAGGATGAACTGGTGTTAGTAAATTAGTATCAAGTGCACGAGATTAATCAGTAAAGATTACTTGTCTACACTTTTCTTCTCTTTGAAGTAATGTACCTGCTACGTTGGTTCAAAGAATGAACTTGACGAGATCAAAATTCAATTTTTTTTTTTTTTTTTCTGATGCCACAACGGAAAGAAGTATACTGGTATGCTGGCCCCTTGAGAGATCAAGTGAAAAGTTTGATTTGAGGGTCGATCTTGTGACAAAGAGGTTCAAGATCAGTTCAGCTTGAATGTTTGATGTACACATATTTGATGATGTATAGACAATCATTGACCATGGATAACCTCATGTATATTTTGATATATTACACACACTTGATACTTGGATAGAAATGTTAGTAAAGATAGAAGAATAAGAAGAATAAGATGGATGAACCCTTGAATCTGAGATGATGCAAGAGTCCAAAAATTCCATGAGTCATTAAGAGTTTATTAGATATGGCAATGAGTGATGATGATGTATTGCTTATTAGGAACTGGGATTTTGTAAGGGATTACTTACCTTATGTTTGATAACACACATAGATATGATGCATCAAGGTATAAAGAACCACGATGGCGTTGTAGCTAGTGCGATGGAATTTGACTCAACAATTAGATAGGAGTACTCTTATTCACACCTGACATATGAAACCTCATTCAAAATGTAGTTCAGATATTCCAAAAATCTTAGACAAAAACATAGAAAGGAAAGCCTTCCTATGTGGTCAACAAGACACCTAAAACATCCTCCCTATAGACCAAACAAAGTAAGCATGACTGAGGTTATATTACATGAATATCCAACAAACACAATAGATAAAAAGATAATGATCGTTGCCCCATTCCTTTCTTTCTAAATCCCTTTGTTTGGACATCATCAAGAGGTCATCAAAATGAGTGCAATAAGATAAGTTAAAAGACAAAGATCAAGTAAACAAACAAGCTAATGTTCTTCATACCGCTAGCCAAAACTAAACTATGGTGAGGCTTGATATTGATGTCCATTGTAGGAAGGATGCATTACTAAGAGTTGACTAACTTGTTTACCTACTGACCAAGACTTGAGAACTTGACATTTTGAGTTTTCACTTTTAAATTGCTAGACTCGTTTCCAACTATTTCACCAAAGGTTGAGGGTGATGATTTATTATGAGAAAATGTTTATTGTGGGTGAAAGAAAGATAGGGAAGGATGGATTTTTTCAAATATTTGGATTTTTTTACAATTTTGAAATGTTTTGAGGCTGTTTTTTGTATTTCCGATATTTTTGTAAATGTTTTGATTTTCAACTTTTCCAATGTTTTGGGGTTTTCTAAGATTTTGACCAAGAGACTAACCTAAAGACATATCCTAGGGGCCTTGGGGGCTAATCAAAGATTAGCCTTTCCTATGTTATACATGTAGAGACCATGTAGTTCGACCGACATAGACTTGATTATTGATGAGATATGAACAAATGGATTGCCAGTTTATTATGATGGACTCCTGAAGGACTGACCTAAGTGTCTCGGGGGGTGATCAAAGATCAACATTGCCTACGTTTAAGATCAGAGATGGCATAGTTCAGATACCATTTTTATTTTGTTTTTCTGACTTTTTGACCTATTTTTTGGATTTTGATATGTTTTGAATGTTTTTGGATTTTCTGAATATTTTTTGGATTTTTTAATTTTAAGGAAAACTTCAAGAATATACATGAATTCAATTTGATGAGAACATTCCCCCAACATGATGCAATAGACTAGTTTGATATAGGTAGGACAAACTGACCTTAAGAATGGGCTGAGTAGTACTAGGAGGGATCATGATACAAACATAGGATCAAGCTATGATGCAGATGTGGATGAGTGACGAAAGGAGATGGATGGATGATGGAAGCATGATGGATGGATGATTTAAGCGTGATAGATGGATGATGGAAGTGTGATGGATGGATGATGAAAAACAAGCCATGGAGATCCTGGTGGATGGAAAGTTCTTATTTACACAAGGCACCTATTTGCTAAGTTTTCACCATGGTACTTTCCCAAAGTGCCACGAAAGTGGTTTTCACTAGAGGACGATTTTTCTCTTTACTATTTTCAATCCTTTTTCTAAATTTTTTTATATTTTTTATATTTTTGGTTTTACACCTTGAAAGATTAGGCATAATTTTTTTTGAGATGGGAGCTATTCATGGGCTCCTGCAAAGGTTCCCCTTCAACCATTGATAGCTGATATGCCCCTAACTTGTACCTTGTTGTGATGATGAAGGATCCCAACCAATTGGGTTCAAAATTTCCCTTGTTGTATGGATTTGGAACATTCTTATAATTCTCCTTCAGCACAAGCTCTCCAACTTGAAAGGTCTGACTCCTGATCTTCTTGTTGTAGCTCTGCTTGAGATGCTTTTGATAGACTTGCAAATGGTTTAAGGCATCCATGCACTACTCATCCAATAGTTCCAGATCATTCAATCATGATACCTTATATTCTTCATCTGTGATGATATTTTGCAATGATATTCTCAGGGATGTGAGCTTGATCTCAATAGGGAGGATGGCTTCTGATCTGTAAATCAGGGAGAAAGGGGTTGCACCTGTTGGTGTCCAGATGCTTGTTTGGTAAGACCATAAGGTGGGATTCAATTGTAGGTGCTAGTCATGACCAACATCATTGACTGTCTTCTTAAGGATTTTTAGGATGGTCTTATTAGTAGCTTATGCTTGGCCATTTCCTTAGGGATAGTATGGAGTGGAAAAGTGATGTTGGATATTAAAATTTTGGCATAGGTCCCGAACATCCTAGTTTTTGAAAGGCATCTCGTTATATGAGATAATGGCTTGAGGGACACCGTAGCAGCAAATTAGGTAGCTCAAGATGAACTGGGATATCTTCTTTCCTATGATATAGGTCATGTGAATGGCTTCTACCCACTTTGTGAAATACTCTATGGCGGTGATGATGATTGGACAAGGTGGGGGTGATTTTGTTGACAAGATCAAGCCCCCATTGTGAAAAGGGCCAAGGTGTAATGATGGGGTGGAGCTCCTGAGCTAGTACATGGATGATATCCCCATGTTGCTGACACTGTAAACACCTTCAGACATAGTAGTGAGCTTCCCTTTCCACTATAGGCCAATAGTACCTAGTACTCAAAAATTTCTTAGTCAAGGTCCTACCACTCAAATGTGAACCAAAAATGTTGTTATGTACCTTGGTTAAAGCAGTCAAAGCTTCATCAGTGTTTAGGCATCGTAAAAGGGTTCCTTCAATGCTCCTACAGTATAGGGTATCTCCTAAGATGATAAAATGAGACTATTTCTTGACAAAGGATCTTTTAAGATTCGAGGTTATATCAGTGGGGAGGACTCCTATTCTCAAGTAGGTGTATATATCATGATACTAGGGATCATCAGGACCAACGATTTTGCACACAAATTCAGACTCTCATACCTTGAATGTCAGAATGAGAAGCTGCTCTACAAGGAATTTTTTCTTTGGGATGTTGTGTGGGATATCCAATAAGGATCCAATTGTTGCCATGGCATCTACTGCTCTGTTATTTTCTCTAGGTATCTGCTCAAATGTGACATCAATGAAGAACTCTTTGAGGCTTTCCACCAGTTTCTTGTAGGGGGTCAACTTGTCATCCTTCATTTGATATTCATTGTGTACCTGGTTGATAATGAGTTGTGAGTCCCCATAGAGTTTGAGTGCCATGATCTACCATTGTACTGCAATTCTTAGCCCTATGACAAGAGCCTCATATTTTGCAATGTTATTTGTGCAAGGAAATGAAAACTTGTACTATTTAGGTATGCAATCCCCTTGTGGAGTGATGAAGAAGATTCCATCTCCTGACCCATGTTGTGCATAGGATCCATCAAAGTACATTTTCCAGTGATCTTCCACACTTAAGTTGAATATGGAACCATTGGGGAATTCTGATACAAGTGGGTTTTCTAAATATATCGGTGCCTCTACTAGCTGATCTGCAATTGCTTGTCCTTTAATAGCCTTGCATTCCACATACTCAATTTCATGCTTTGTCAGGATCATAACCCATTTAGTTATTTGCCCTGTGAGCATTGCTTTAGAAAGCAGATACTTAAGAGGGTCTATCTTTGCAATGAGCTTTATCTGATGTGCTAGCATGTAATGTCTGAACTTTTGTGAGGCAAAAATGACTGCTAAGAAAGCTTTCTCAATGGATGTGTAATTCAGTTCATGCCCTAGAACCATAGTTATGTTGATGTAATAAATGGTTCTCTCTTTCCCATTTTCATCATGTTGGGCTAGGAGAGCGCCAAGGGCTGCTACTGTTGTTGATATGTACAGGATCAAGGGATTTCTTGGAATTGGCAGCATGAGAATTGGCGGTGTGAGTAAGTACTCCTTGATCTTGTTAAAGGTCAGATCACACTTCTCATACCATTTGTATGCTACCCCCTTGTGGAGTAGATGAGAATATGGGATAGCCTTTTCTACTAGTTGTGCTATGAATCGACAGATGGACTGGAGTCTTCCTTGTATGCCTCTTAGCTATTTCAATGTTTTTTATGCCTCCATTTCAAGGATTTTTTTTACTTTGGTGGGGTCTACCTTGATTCCTTGCATGGATATAGTGTACCCTAGGAGCTTTCCTGATTGTACCCTGAAAAAACACTTTTTTGGATTCAGTCAGATCTTGTACTTTTCTAGCCTATCAAAGATGGAGCTTAGAGTTGTTATGTGATCCTGACATTTTTTTGATTTAGTGAATATGCCATCCACATAATCTTCCATCATTTTATGGATCATATCATGAAATATTAGTACCATAGCCCTTTGATAGGTAGCTCCTACATTTTTCAACCAGATTGGCATCATATTTCAACAATATGTCCCCCATGGACAAGTGGAAGCAATTTTGTGTTAGTCATCCTTAGCTATCATGATCTGGTTCTAACCTGAAAATCCATCTATTTGTGATAGCATCTCATGTCCTGGCATCATATCCACAATCATGTCAATGTGTGGGAGAGGGAAATCATCCTTGGGACATGCTTTGTTCAAATATCTGAAGTCAGTGTAGATGTAGATGCCCCTAGTGGGCTTTGAAATAGGCACTAGATTCAAGATCCATTCTGGATAATCAATTGGTTGTATGAACCTTGCATCTAGGAGCTTCTATAATTCCATCTTGACCAATAATTCAATCTAGGGATGCATCTTCCTTAGCTTTTATCTTATTGGATTTTCTTTGGGATATACAACTAGGTGGTGAACCACAACTTCTGAATCAAGCCCAGACATGTCAGTATAGGTCCATGCAAAGTTTATCTTCCTTTCCTTTAGGAACGTAGCTAGGAGTTCTTGCTCTTTTGTCAAAAGTGATTCTGCATCTAAGGTGATATGTGGCATTTCCTTTGTTCCCAAGTTTATTGGATTGCACCTCTCTGCTAAGACTACTGACTTCTCTTGATGAATTGCACTAAGAGGAAGATTGAATCTGTCATCCTCTAGTACTTCAGAGAGGTTTTCACCATTGGATGCATCCTTTATTTTTTAATATTTTTGGGTGAGAGAGTGCCACAATGTGGTTTTCACTCAAAGACCTAGAGATTATTTTCATATTTTCACTTTTGCAACTGAAGGATTCAATCATTTCCCCATAATCAGCATGTGTGTCCAATATGATGTCGAAGCCAACTTTGTGGTCTCCACGGGGTATAGTATCTCGTAATCCCATGAATTTCAAGAGTGTCTCATCGTTTTTGAATGTGTCCAAAATTGGTGGTCCTCGTTGGTTGTAATCGATGAGTTGGGGATAGACTAAGTTTATCTCATGGGTTTGGTTGTTTGACTCAAAAGACATGGTACTAATCATGAGAAGGGAGGAATCCTTGAATAGCATGGGTAAATTACTTATGGGATCCTCATCACTACACACATCGATTATGTCAAAGGTAAAGTTATCTATGACTCAACCTATGGATACTGGTAACTGTAGGATGGACGCTGACAACTAAGGGGGAGTTTTGACCTTTCTAACTAGGGAACCTTTGCCAAGTATGGTTACCTTTAGGGGAGTACATCCGAGGCCAATATTTCTCATACACTTCTCTAGAATGAGAGTTACTAGAAGACCATTGTCATTCTTTCCAAGTTTCTTGTTTCTATTATAGCCTATACCAAGCATCATTTGTAATCATTTTTTTCTCTCATCCATGGGATGGTCAAGCACGGGCCTTTTATCTTGGTACAACAAGCTTGATATGTCATTTTCATCTACTATTTCCTGACTTAGATCTCCCCAACATCTGAATCTAGACAGGTCTGCTTTGAAGGTTTGGGAGGATGTTTCATCTGGTTGGGGTTGCCTCTGAGACCTAGGAGATTGAGGTAACTCTCCTATTACAAAAGCAGTTTTCTTCATTCTATAATCCCCACACCCATTGTCTTGATAGTGACCTTGATTTCAGAGATATTAGGAATGGCAGGTGTCTTTGTCTCAGAAGTGGAGGCTAAAGTAGTTGGGTCTACATATGGCGTTGAAGGGCCTTCATCATTCTTTGGGACTTGAGGGATTTTATAGTACTTTGCTTCTAGGTTCTTGTAGTAATAAAAGGGCTCAGGGTCACCATGGACTATGACCTCTTGATTTTGATATGGTAATTTGACGCATTGATGGAAATTTGATGCGACAGCTTGCATCCCATGGATCCATGTGATAGGTTGTCATTAAGTCCCATTACTTTAGAAGATAAAATTCAATATGTAAATTGGGTAGTGTTCAAGGCAGTTTGCAATAGAAGAAGACTTGAGTATCTCCCTTATATTTTCTAAATTTTTAGAGCAACTAATGTTAATTTTAACCTAAGGCCGTCTAACTATTAAGCTATAAAGCAGTTTATCCTAAAGAAAAATGGAAATATTTAAACTAAAAAGCATAGGAAAAATAACTTAGAAAGCATGATAACTAAATTAGAAAGTACAAAAACAATTAAATTAAAGAGCTGGTAAACTACGGAAGCATAAAAACTTGTAAACAATCCATTTAACATCTTCTTTAAGAGTGAAAATTCTAATAGTTAACAATAAGAAACTACAGACATGAAAGATAGCAAGTGCTTCAGAACTTTAGACACCACAATAATAAACCCAATAATTCCCTTTAGAATAATTGTTCATGCAGTAAAAGTAACATAAAAGAAAAGTACTTATCTATTTAAGCTATCTTCCCTTGAGTGGCCAGCTCGCAGGTTATTACGTGCATTCTCAAATCACATACACAACTAATTCAAAAAATCTTCCAATAAGCATAATTTTCATCCATAACTCACAACTCAGAAGTTTTTACATAATAATCTCTTTATTCATAAACTCATAAAACAAGTTGACAACATAACATTTCTATTTCGTGCATTATCTTTGCTTATGGAGATTACATCTTTTATAGAAAACTTCTAACTAAATCCTATATTTTAGATGGTACATATAACCATTGAAAAAATCTATAACAGATTTATGAACAACTTTTATGTCTTTAAAACCCATTACATAAGTATTAATGAGGCTCAAGTTGAGCCATAAAGTTTTTGACTTAAAAACATAACATAAATTGAGACTTAAAAGCAACTATATCTTCGGTCCATCATCCTAAAGTTCTGGAGCATGTTTCCAGTGCATGCCTTCAACCTATTCTAGAGCACATGTTGGTTGAATGCTTTTAACTGCAACTTGGTGACTGGTTATTATCCTACAAAATACTTAAAACAACCCATTAAATTTGTATTGGAAAAATACTTCAATAATTCATAAGAAATAAAGTTTGTACAATTTCTCCTCAAAAGACAAGCAATTATTTCTCCTAAAGTTTAATTAATTGGCAGAGAATAGGAAATTTTCATATATAGAATAGGCCTTTATTATGTTATTATGATGAGGTTATTTTTACCTCATCACCATGGACACCCCAGGAGAATATTATAAGGTAAATCAAGGTCAAGGAACTAGCATGTGGTTTCCATAATGGTTGTCCCTACTTGAATAGGGAGTTGGGTAGTGCCTTGAGACCCTCTTTCCTGATCATCATATGCTCTGATTATGATACCTTTACCCTTTTCAATGGCATCCTTAGATAATCCTATATTCTTTATTAGTTTGAGTGAATAGATATTTAGGCCTGCACCCCCATCCACCAAGACCCTTTTGACTTTGTTTTTATGAACCAGGACTTCAAGATGGAGTGTGAAATTATGAGATGGTTGGTGGGAAAGTCCTGATCAGAAAATGTTAGGAGATTTGGGGTGGTGATGTGTCCAACCATGGCCTAGAATTGGTCAGCATCAAGATCCGCAAAGATGGTGGATAAAGCCAATGCTTCCTCTAGGATTTTTCTACGTGTAGGCGAGATCTTTAGAAACTCCATGATGGAGATTTGAGCATGCATTCTTTTATGCTAGTCCAAGAAATTGTAGCCATTGGGAATGGATTTCAGATTTGAGATGGATGCTCTAGGTGGTTGTGATGACCCAACAATGGTAACTTTTCCACCACATGTGGTGACTCCACTATCAGCTTTGGCTCCCTTGATGTTAACAACAGTAACCCATTCATCTAGGGATGTGACAAAATGATCGTACACATGGTTTACATTGGCATACTTGGTCTTTCCATGGTTGTTCCCTTTGTTATGATCCGACATTGAATTCGTGTATATTTTAAGGTCTTTATTTCTAGCTATATGTTCAACATTTATGACCTTGTAATTGATGAGGTCTTGGATCAAGTTTTTTAGCCTCATGCAACTAGTTGTTGTATGCCCCTTGATTTTATAAAAATCACAAAGGTGGTTTTCATTGTACTAGGTGGTTTCACTTGAGGCTCTCAGTAATTCTCATAGATGGGGATTTTGATCAGATTCGCATTTACCAGTTTCTTCATGACCTATTCAATTGGTTTCCCAATGGATGTGTATTTTTGCTTGGGGGGATATTTGTTTCATGGGGGTGGTCCCCCTTGATTATTAGAATGTTGAATTGCTTATTGGATGGTTGTTGTGATACTGTGTTAGCTTGGGTGTTGTTTCAATTTTTCCCTTGCAGTTGTTGGTATGTTTCTGTGTTTTGTTTTGGAGCACTGATTATGACCTTGGCATCCACCACACCATCATTGGTGATGTTTTTGTTCTTCTCCCATGTGTGAATTTTCTCATTGTAATTGGTGGATGGGTGACTATATTGATATTCTTGATATGTGGGTATCCTCCCTTGTGCAATAAGGGGTCTTTCGATGTTGAGCACCTTGGGGGTCAAATGGTTGTATGTGGTGATGCATTGCATCTTTATGTGGAATGAAAAGGTTTTCTCAAGATTGGAAATGATGGTACAGATTTCTTGTTCCTCTCACATGGCCCATTTGCTCCTATTGGCCTTGGATCACCATCATTGTAAGAAGGAAGCAAATGATTCCCCTTTAGCTTGTTTGAGCACAAATAGTTCCTCTAGAATAACATCCATGCCAATGTTGAATGCGTAATTTTTTATGAATACGTCCATGATTTCTTGGAAATTTTTAATTCTAGGAGGAAGGTGAGAGAACCATTTCATGGCAGGCCTTGCCAAACTTTGAGGGAATAGCCACATCAGATATGTATCGTCATATGCAACCTCCATGAAATATAGCTAGAATTCCCTGATGTGATCTTCAAGGTTTCTCATCCCCCGATATTTGTTGAATTTTGGGATTTCAAACCCCTTTGGGAATGGTACCATTGTAATGCTTTTGTCGAATGGATAGGGGCACAAATTGCTTGGTGTTTTCATTGTTTTCCTAGATTATAGATATAGCACTTACTGTGAGAGCAATTTGATTTGTGTCCTCACATCATTTTGTGGATTAGGAGGTGGAGTGAATGTGTTTTAAGGTGTTTGAATTGTTCGAGTGATGGGTGGATTGTTGGTTATGTTGGTGGGAGTTTGTTGCAAGCTCTAATGTGTGATCAAGGCTTGTTGATATGCCTACATTTGTTGTTGTGCCAACAACGCTTGTTGTTCGTCTTGCTGTTGTTGTGCCAACAATGCTTGTCGTTGGTCTTGCTATTGTTCTACCAACAATGCTTGTTGTTGGGATAGTAATTGGGTGGCTCCTTGTTGCACTTAGTACTATTGAAGGTCTTGCTAATATGCTTGCTGCTATGCATCTTGGTATTGTGCCTGCACTTGCACTTGTTGAGCTTGATATTGGGCTTGTGCTTGAGCTTGAGCTGCTTGTGCAGCTTGGGAAGCTTTGGCAGGTTTTTGTTGTTGCAACAAAACTTGAGCTTGGGCTACTTGTTCGCTTGTTGTGCCTGTGCTTGTTGAGCCACTTGCTGTACAACTTGCATGTTTTGTGCTTGTTGAGCTTGGAACTACTAAAGTGCCTTTTGATAGGCTTGTTGAGCTGCTTGTAATGTGATGCTATATGGTTTCGCCATATTTGTTCTTGGTGGTGGTGGTGGCAGAGTCAGAATGGTATTTGTTGTCATGATGAGAGGTGTTGTTGGATTGATGATAGAGGTTTGTGTGGTAGATGGTGCGATTGATGAGATAGGTCCTTGGGAGACCACGTTTTGAGGTATCATAGATGAGGTTTTGATTTCTTGTGTTGTTTATATTTTTTCCACCTATTGTTGTGATATTGATGGCATGATCAGAGGATTTGGTACAATGGTTTGATTTACGACTGGGGGATTGTTTTGATTTTTTCGATTGAGGTTAGGTAAAGGGGGTTTCCCTAAACCAAGGAGTGGTGTGGATGTTAATGGTACAGGTGGAAATGGTGGGAAGATGGGTGGTATGTCCCCTTGGGGAAATGATGATGATGAGGGGTCGAAGATTCCCCTTTGTCCAAATAATCCACCCTCTCCTTATGAAGTCATGGGGAAAGAGTCTTGTGTGTTGAGAGGATATGTTGTTGTTGTGTGAAAAGAGGATGGGTCATTAGGGTCATGAAAGGTGAGCAAAACGTATGGGTGTAGCATATTTTGAGGAACAGATTGACCCAATATAGTGTCCGCATCCAAGTCTTAGTTGTTCAAAAGGGGGTGTGTTTCAAGAGCATGAAGTAATGAGCTCCCCTTGTTGACAATTGGTTGAGTTGGAGCAATGGATGATGTGATTTGTGGGATGGTTTGAGTGATTCTTTGAAAGGATGGTGTGAATGAGACCGGTGGCATAATCCCAAGAGGTTTCTCCACAAGAGTGCTCACGTCATAGTCGGAAGGGAGTTTAGCCCCCTCTTTTTCCAATTCTAGCATGTATTGTGATGGATTAAGTTTCATCATGGCATTGACAATTTTGTGAGTCTCAAGCTTTTGGACCATCTCAATGATTTCATCTTGAGTCATCCCTAGAACATTGTTAGTGATGTCCTCCACTTGGCCACCTTCTTCTTGAGAATCTTGTGCAAGCAAAGGAAGATTGGGTGTGGGATTGCTAGACCAAATGGGATTGATTTGAGGTGTGGTTTGACTCAAGTCACTCGAAGTGGATGTTTCTTTGTTCGTTTCCATGTTCTTCTTCTGTTGAGAACTATTTTGGACCATAAAATAAGGATCAATTTTCAGGAATGTGCGAGGTGAACCTCTAACTCCTTGGATTGATCTAAACTTTAGGTACAAAAAAAAAAGTCTAAGATATTAAGGATCAAAGGATGATGATGAGAAGATTGAAAGATGGATGATTGGTTAATGATTGAACTCTTAGGGAACCTTGAAAAGGATACTAAACTTTAAGACTTTTGGTTTGATGTTTGATTTGGTTTGATTTGATTTTGATTAGATTTGGTTTGGATAATGAACTTATAAATCTAAGAGGTTGGATGTTGTCCTAGAGTAAATTTGTCCACAAGATGATAATTTAACTAAGTGTGTAAAGAAGGATTCATCTGCACACACTGATCTATTTGAGGATCTAAGACAATTGCTAATGAATGCTTAACTATCTCAACAATTGATTCAAGCTTTACAAATGAATTTAACATAAAATAAATACTTAAACAACATAGCATAACAAGGTGATAACATAATGAAAGGGAGAAAGAGATAGAAGACAAAACATAATTGATAATAGAGTTCGTTTGAGTGGACTACATCTCTGGGTCCCTCTCCAATAGAGTGACTGATCCTATTATTCTCCAGGAACAAGATTACAATTGCACAACAAAACCATTCCCTTCCAACACTTTGGTGGCATAACATTCCTCCAACTTACAAGAATGGCTTCAAGTCTTTGATGTAGTTCTCCCAGCATCATCACCTGCTTGATTTCTGAATTCCCCACTCTCCCAATTTCACCCCTTTTATACAAAAAAAATGGCCCAATTTGGTTGATAACCAAATGATTTACAAAATATTGCCTATCTCCCATTTACAGGCAAAATCCCACATAATCCCTCTTATTACATATGAAAATCATTTATTTCCCCATATTAAATCTCCATTATATTTTAGAGCCCCTTAATATATTATTTTTCGAGCTTCACATGATATATTTTAATCTTTTAAAATAGCTTAGGAGATTTATTTTTCTATATATGTGGGTAAAATGTTAAAAATAAAGGGTCTTCAATTTTGGGATTTGTTCAAAAATAACACTACCCTTTATATATACCGAAGTTGTCGGTGGCATGTTGGTAAAGAGTACTTTGTGGGGTAGGGTGGTCGATGGTTCAACCCCCACCCCTTCTATTTATATATGCGATTTCAAATCATAACCCAACCAAATCTTCCAGTGGTTGTAATGGGTTAAGCGGAAATTATGTGACGTAACGGTGAATGACTCACTTGGTTTCCACGAGGTCGTTAGATTGAGCCCCATGTAGGTTGTTTGTTTTTTTATTAGTAAATAAACATTGTTTCAACTAACCACTGGAGGGAGGAAAATAGAGGGCCATGTGGTATGCCAAGGAGGTGCCATGTGGTGCAACATGATTCTCCAATTCAACACAGTCAGTTGCCACCCGTCTGCCACTTCAAAGTCATGTCAATGTACAAAATCCATGTCAGCTGCCACCTATTCTTGTCACGTCATCTGTATGGTCATACAACCTACCACATGTTGGAATGTGATTGGTCCACTCCACCTATCATACCATACAGACTTCCAAGTCAACATGCTGATGTCACTGTCCATACGACCTATTCAACCTTGTGCCTGTGAACTTTGACTTGGCATAACTTGTGTGTACGAGCTCGAAATTCAACAAAAAAAACATCATTGGAAAGGTATCAATGAGCTCTTCGAATTGATGTTAGTTTTGTTGAATTTTGAGATGGTGATTTTTTTCCTTTCTGGATGGCCTTAGGTGCTTGTTTGACCCGTACCTTTGACTAGTCATATCTTGGGCATACGGGCTCCTTTTGAGCCCGTTCAAGTTGCATTGGACTCATAATTTTGGGCACTTTGATCTAGTGATGATCACTAAAGCATATGGGACACTTCAATTTTTGACGTCAAGTATCCCCTTGGATTAGTCCTCCCCACTAGAGAGCTTTTGGACCTCTGAAAGCTTGATTAATCGGAAAGAAAGTGAGGGTAAAGTTTCATCACATTACCAATTTCTATCCATTTTTCCTAGCTTGGATTCATCCCCTTTAGTTCCACTTTGAGGTATTCAACAAATCCTCTTCGTGAAGTCTCGACTTTCCTGTCTAAGATGACATCCTCTAGTAATTCTGACATGTACTCTGGTGAAAGATCATCAACTGATGGAACCTGAATGTCTATGTCTTCATCAAGTATCATTAGAGGCTCGTACAACTTCAGATTCTCAACATTGACAACTGAATAAATGTCCATGTATGGAGGAAGATTAAGGTGGAAGGCATTGGTTCCAATCTTTTACAAGATTTCAAAGGGACCATACCGAATTGGCTTGAGCTTCCTTCCTTCTCCTTGCATTCTTTCCTTGTTGATATGTAACCAACCTTTTTCTACAACCTGGAAGTGGTGATCACTGTGATGCTTATGATGTTTAGCCTTGTATTTGGCTAGGCTCTTCTCCAATTGTGCTTCCACTATCTAATGAATTTCTTGGACTTTCTGGATGAACTTCAAACCCTTCTCTACATCATGGAATCCATCTTCAACATCATCTTTCCCAAAATAAAAATCCATTGGTGTTTTAGGCACATAACCGAAGCATGTCTCAAAAGGAGACCTCTTTGTAGAAGAGTGTACCGCATGGTTGTAAGCATGTTGCACATAATGAAGACTCTCATCCCAAAACTTGGGATGTTTACTACAGTAACCTCTGAGCAAATGCACAATTCTCCTATTTACTACCTCTGTCTATCCATCGGTCTACGGATGGAAGGTTGTACTCTTATTTAGTTTGGTTTCCATGAGTCCCCACAAAGCTGAACAAAATTCCCCTAAGAATCGAGAATCTCAATCTAATACAATAGAAGTAGGTAACCCAAAATGAACCCATACAAATTAAAGTACATTTGAGTTGTTAGTTCAACAGTGACCTATTTTTACAAGGCATTAAGATACACATTTTTTTGAACCGATCAACTACTACAAACAAATAATCATGTCTCTTCCTAGACATTGGTAACCCCCTGAAAAAATCCATTGAAATACTTTCCCATGGATGGGATGGTATAGGTAGAGGTGTGTACAAACCCAATTTCCTATTACTAGGTTTACTTGTTGCACACATGACACAACCTCTAATATACTTAGTTACAATTTCTTGCATACAAGGCTAGTAACAATACTTATGCAGGTGAATGATTGTCTTGCTTACCCCAAAATGTCTTGCAATCAATGAGGGGTGTTCTTCTCTAATTACTTGTGCTTGTTCATCTTTTGGAATGCATAACTTGCCCAATTGATACAATAGTTTATCCTGCACACAGTAATATTTCTCTTCTACATGTTTTCCTACAATTAGAGCTAAGTAGATTTCCTTAAAGTCTTCATCGTTAGCATACTATTCCTAAAAAAAATCATATACCATGGAACTACCTTTCAAGATAATCAAAGCATTCATAATAGGAGACCTAGACAACATATCTACTACTTTGTTATGGGTACCTTTCTTGTACTTAATTACCAAATGAAACTATTGAACAAAATCCATCCACCTAAAGTGCCTAATTTGTTGCAGTTTAGACTGTGAGTGCAAATACCGAAGTGGCTAGTGATCGGTATGGATTACAGTTTCTTTCCCCATTAAGTAGTGTTTCCATTTTTTAACACTCTGAACTAATGAATAAAGTTCCTTATCATAAGTAGGACAGTTAATAACTGCACCTTTAAATGTCTCAGAGTGATACAAAATTGGTTTACCTCCTTGCATTAGCATTGCTCCCATGGAAAATCCACTTGCGTCTATCTCGATCTCAAATGGTTGGTGTAGATTTGGTAAAGCCAGAACTAGTGTTGTGCTAAACTTTTGTGATTATAATTGGCTTAGGCCATTTTACAATAACTTTGACCTTCATAGGGTCTAGTTTCAATTGAACACCACCTACAACATAGCCTAAGTACACTAAGGATGTCTTAGAGAATTCACATTTAGACATCTTTGCAAAGAGTTTTTCTTTTCTCAATACATAGAAAACTTTCTTTACATGACTTACATGATCTTCCCAAGTTCGACTGAATACAAGAATATCATCTAAATAAACTATGAAAAGATCATCAATAAAAGGACGAAAGACATCATTCATGACTCTCATAAATGTAGTTGGTGCATTGCAAATTCTGAAGGGCATGACCAACCACTCGAACAGTCCTTGTTTTGTCTTAAATGCAGTTTTCCAAATGTCATCTTTTGCAATTCTTATATGATGATATCTGCTATGCAAGTCTAACTTAGTGAAATAAACGACATGTTTTAACTGATCAAGTAAATCATCAATATGGGGAAGAGGATACATGTTCTTTACCGTTATCTTGTTCAAGGCTCGATAGTCAATGCACATTCTCCAAGACCCATCATTCTTTGGAACCAACACAATTGGAGAACCACAAGGAGATGTACTAGGACATATGACTCCTTTTTCCACCAACTCCTAAACTTCCTTTTTGATTTCTTCATTCTGCAAAAATAATAAACAATACATGTCGATGTTTGGAAGAGGCACGTCTTGTTGCAACTATATTTCATGTTGTGTCTCTCTCTTAGGTGGCAACCCCTTTGGCTCCTGAAATAAGTCACCATAAGCATAAACTATTTTGACCATCTCATTTTTACAGTCTAGATCACACTCCTTAAATGCTTCAGCTTTTTCATCCTCTTTGGGTTTTACAAGCATTAATACAAAGTTCTTACTAGAATTGATCAACCTTTTCATTTGACCAACATTGACTAGTGCAAGATTAGTCTTAACTTTGTGTGCATGTACAATCTATTCTATCACAGGGTATGTGCAGGATCATGATGGGCCAAAAAGTGGCAATATGATGGGTATGTGGTTGACGACTTTTTTTTACCCAAAATTGATGAAACGAAAAGGGTTTTTAAAGGAGATTCTTAGATTTCCACCAATATAAATTATGCTTTAATTTGAATTTAATAAATAATTATTATTCATTTTCTATTTGAATTACGACTAAAGTCCTAATTGATAGGCTGATTGAAAAACATCTATAGCTTTCAAACGGTATCACATTTTTTGAATCCAAAACATGCTTCATATTCTATACTTTGCATACTATAGGATTAAAAAAATAAAAAGTTGAATTTCATGAAGTTTTGACGAAGTTAAGGTGGTCAGACATATGAGTTTTTATATTTTTTAAAAGTTGTAATAAAAAATTCATAATTAATTATTTACCTCGAAAAAAATACAAAAAAATATGCATCACATGAGACATGAGTCCTCTACTTATATCTAAAATATTATTAAAAAAATATTATCATTTTATTGTGTTGGGGTGGTCAGGGCAGACACCTACTTCTTATTTTTCCTAAAGATTTAAGTACTGTTAATTTCAAATTTTACCACCAAATATTTTTTTTTTGTAAATAAACCTAGTAATTTAGAAACTACATTCAATTTTCTACATATTCTATTCTTACATTTTTTTAAAATAATATAGATAACTTATTCAAACTTTTACGTCAAGTTGCCTAACTCTAATTTTTCTAAATTTTTTGCCACTTAAGGGCCTATTTTTTCCATGATGATCCTGCACATACCCCCCATCCTTAAAGAGATGATACTTATTTTTCCCCCTATAAAATATTTATTTTTTCATACAAATAAGGACTCCCTAACAAAATCCCACAAATATCCAAAGGAACAACATCTATCTCTACCTCACAACAAAGTTTGCAGTGATAGCAAATTTCAATTTACGTTATTTTGTTACCTGCAGTTGAGAATCATTGCAAACCCATTCAAGCGGATATGGCTTTGGATGAGGTGTTGTAGCTAGATTAAGTTTCTTTACCACCTCTTTATATATTAAGTTGACTTTAGAACCCATATCAAACAGTGTGTCAATCTTAGTGTGCTTAGTTACAACTTGAATATGAAACAATTCATTTTGTTGTTTATCAGCTTTAGGAGGAGTAGATACTTTACTTGTACTTGCATTTGCATTAGAAAAATTTACATCAAAAGAGAGAATTATACCTTTCCCTTTACCTTGGACCCCAACAGAAACAGTTTGTGTTTCATCTCCAGAGTAAGATCCAAGATCTTGTTGAATCAGCAGTAATCTTTTGCTTTCCTTTATTGCCTCTATATCTTTTCGGCCTTAATTCAGGATGTAGCTTCCAACACTTTGAATCATCATTCCCCTCTTTCTTACAGTGGGAGAACGTGGGCTTATCACCCTCCTTCTTAACTGTAGTTGTCTTCTTCCCTTTTCCTTTATCTTTGTCTTTTTCTTTACCCTTAGACTTTCCCTCAGACTTAGATGGTTTCTTTGAGAAATTATCACTGAAAGTGTTTTTACCCCTTGACTCTAAATGAGTGGCTTGGACTAACACTTCATCTAGATTACTAGGACTCAACATTAGAATAGTATGTCTTAGGTAAGAATGCAAACCACCTATGTACTTAAGTAATGTATCCTAAGTATACAATGGAACATTAACAATGACAAAAACAAGCTATGGATATCCCAAAACAACCTATAGATGTTCAAGAAGTCAAGGAGGAAAAAATGGCAGAACATGTGCCAAAAAATGAGGAGGTAGAGTAGAAATTTCCCCTTCCTCATATTGAAGAAACTCACAGTTTAGATGTTCCTCCTAATAGGATTTTCAAGTGGCAGTATGACAGAGAGAATGATCATGATCCTAGGATTAGGGAGTGTGATGATTTTTTGGTTGATGATAAATTTGTGCAGACCAAAGAATTTCAAGAGTTTATGATTCAACAGTGGAGTAAGGAAATAAAAGAGAGACTTGAATCAACCTGAGTCAATGTTGACCCTTCTCATTAGGAGGAAGTTGAGAAAGCAGAGGAAGAGAAAATTAGGGCTGAAATTATAGCTATTACTCCGACTGAGGCTTGAAGGATTTTCAAAGATAGTGGAATCATGTTGTTACCAAGATGTACTATCACTACTGCCATAGCATATGATGCAATTAGGAGAGATCCTCAAGCTTTTATATCTGAAAATCAATTTAAGGATAAAGTATTTGGTTCTGGATATAGTCCAAAGTTGCATACCCTTGCAATTTGGTCTATGGCACCTAATACTAGTAAACATGAGGTTGCTAGGCCTATTGAAGAAGTTATTGGTTCACTAGTGGTTAAGAGAGCTACTGAAATAACTCTTATACAGGAAGTTGAGTTAACTGCACATGTTGCAATGCTTAGTGTGGATATTGCACATATTTCCCAGAAAAATATGAATCCTTGGTTAAGGAATATAATAAGGCTTTGAATGAGTTGAATCAAATGAGAGCCACTTTTTAGGCTACTCAGAAAATAATGACTCAACCTTCTTCTTCTTCTTCTTCATTTGACATTTGTACACAAGATAGGGAGACTTTGGCCCTAAGAATTGATGATTTGAAAGAAAAGTTGACTACTGAGAAGGAAAATATCAAGCAGGCCAAACTGCAAATAGTTAGGGTCCAATAAAATTTTGGAGGATGTGTTGAGGTATAGGGTGACCAAGTTGGTGCACAAGGCTAATGATTTCTGGGCCACGTATAAGAATATTCATGAGGAAAATACAAAGTATCTGCAAGTATAGGAGGCCTTCAGGAATGAATGGAATAATTGGATTGCTAGGGTAAATTATTTGAAAGAAATGATGCCAAAAATGAATGAGGACCCCAAGGCACTCAAAAACATTCCCGACATCTTGAAAACTATTGAATCAATAAATGAGATAACTACTTTCCATGGAAAGTTAGGTATACAACTCTAGAGTAAGTTGAAAATATTCAAGCAGATGGAGGAACGTGGAATGCCTCAAATATTGAGTCCAAAAGGTGAACTACATCCATTTGACACCTAGAAGATAGATTTGGGAGGAATGTTGGGAGCGGCTATGATGACCTGTCTATCACTGATTACATCTTGCTCAATTCAAATATTGACACAATGGTGGAAATTGAATAAAAAATGGATATGTTTGCTAAGGAGGCCAAGATTTTGATTGATGTGAGGTACTCTCAATACATTATCAAGGTGTAGGATTTGTTGAATATTAAAGGGCCCATTGAGGAGGAATACAACACTTGGTTGGAGAAATACACAAAGTGAATTTGTTTATGGATCATTGAATAAGGAGAATAATGGATAGGAGAGGAATAATACATAGCCTGAATGCAGTACAGATTAGGCTTTTTGTATAACATGGTAGAATATTATTCTCTCCTTCATTTCAAATGAATACCACATGGTGCTAATGTGGATTAAAAAAATTTGACTCTTTTCTGCTTTCCTTGCCTTGCTTCATAATTTTTGTTGTTTTGATTCTCCCATAGTTGGCATTTTGAACACATGGGGAATATCTTGTAGCTGTTGTAACAAACTAATGATGTTTTTTGAGGTGGGACTTGTTTTCCACAAAGAGTTGAGGTTAATTTTTCCTCATGTTTATTTGCTCCACCTAAAGACTCAAGTATAACTGAAAGGGGAATATTGTTGCAAGTGGCATGTGTGCTATCTGGTTTGAGGCTTGTTTGCTCTGTCATCTCTATAAAAAGGAATTTGGACCAGTAGCACGAGAGTTAAAATTTTTGAGTTAATACTATTAGTTTTTCAAGATAATACGAAGCAAATTTCAGAGTCTTTGTTTTAAGTTTCTTTTGGAGTTTATACTTATGCATGTAAGACTGATAATGATATAGCATTTATAATACAGAATAATATTGGTTTCATGGTTATTGTCTCTCCTTGTATGTGTATAATGAGTTATGATTGAAAGTAATCAAGGATTTCTTTCATTTGTCTCTATCATTACCTGATGGATGTTTAGTTTCATGCTTGCTTATTGATTCAATGAATTATTGTAAGTGCTTGTATGAGATTGATGACTTATAAGAACTGTGTGCTAGGATATTTGTAAGAAGTGATAATCAAGAACGTCACAGAGGAATGTTGTAATGCAATATTTCTTGAGGTTATAGGTGCTATCGTCTAAATTTTTATAAAGCTATATAGAATGGTATTGACTTTGTGCTTGCGATAAAGACATTGGTTCATGCAAAGTATTTGTGTTACACTTACAGTGTTGATTTAGTAACTACCGAATCTTTAAATCATAGAATCTCAAGGGAATACTATTGTTGTTGTTTTGTGTTTGAAATCTACTCTCTCATACTCAATACATATAACATATATACATAAGCTGCCAACTTATTTGATGCATTTTATTGAGTGGTTCTATGAGAGATATCTGTTATTGACAATGTATTTGATTTTAGTTGTGATAATTATTTAAGTATACATTATTGGATCACCCTCCTGGGTTTCATAAATCCCAAAGAGTAGGAATAGAAGTTTAGCAACCTCTATTCATTCATTGGCCAATCCCTTTAGAATTACTGATAATTGGAAATGGCGAAATCCATAGGTATTTCTGGAGATCAATTTGGTTCTTAAAAAATGTAGACATGTCAAATTTACATCATGCATAATCATATTCCATTCATCCAATAAATCAGGACTTTATTTAAATCAAATCCTAAATCATATTTCATCCTTTTTCTGATTTAAATAAATCAGAAATTTAAGTCCAAAATGTCAACTCACCTAATCAGCATTAAATCAGCATGATCATCATCTAATCCTAATCTAATACTAATCACATCCCACTTGCATTATCTAGACTAGCCACTTGCACAATAAATCAATTTTATTGATTTTATTAAAACCTCCATTTTCCCTCAACATGACAAGTCAAACAGTAGCATTTATTGCTCTTCTTTCTTGTCCCCCTCTCAAAATTTATTGCAAATTTGAATTCAAAATTTCCCCTCTTGGGCACTCTTCCCAAATCTTGCATATACATCAACTAATCACATGATGACAAGTGTCCTCAACTCATTGGCTTGTTTTTGATCCCACATTGGTCCCTCTTCAACACTTGGCATTTTGAAAATCTTTAAATAAGTGCATCATCCTCAAGCAAATCCTTCACAAGCTTCACAATTTTAAGCAAGGTTACTCTCTTCATTTGAGATTTGATCTTGTTCATCATCACTTCACCATCTCCATTTGCATTTTTATCATTTGAGCTTTGATCAAGGATTGGGAAAGGGTCACTAGCACATGTGACACCAATCCAACTATGGAATAGGTAATTTATTGAGTGTTTTCATTATGCATTTGGCTTTTCTTTATCTTTTGTGGCATTTTGGAACATTTGCAATGTATTTCATAGGAGTATTCTTGAAGGATTTGTTGATACTAACCTTGGTTTGAGATTAGTGTTTGCAGATTTTAAAAAGCATGCTCACAATTTGGCGCTAGAAGGAGGGCAGAGATAAGATTTTGTGTGTGCTTTAATTAAGTAATTGTTGAATGAATGCAAGCTTGAAGTCTTTGTTAAAGATATAATTGTCATTATTTTAATCTATTTAATGTTGCTTGCAAATGGCTTGAATAAATTCTCATAAATTAATGGAAAGTTGTGACAAATCTATGTACATCTGCAGGCAGATATCAAGGATACGTTTTGATACGTTTTGAATAGTTACCTGTTACAACATTATTACATTTTCCTTAGATCTGCATATCTGTGTCAATAATCATTCACTGTGTTAGTAATAAATGAGACTTGTCTAACTTTTCTCTTCTTGCGAGGCCTTCTAATTCTGTTGTATTCAAGAACGCACTATTTATTCTGTATTTTGGAAATTTTAAAGTCATCATTTAATCCTTTGTGGTCGTGCATCCATGAACACTGCAAAAACAAAAAAACAAAAAAAAGAAAACTCTGTTGCTATTCTCTTTCTCATTCATCATTTGAGAAGTGGATTTCTTTGAAACGTTTGTTGAGCAGTCTATTTTTCGTGCCCAAGCTTCTTAGGCTGAATTGCAAAGTGGCATTTTTATTTAGATGGCTTTTTGTTTGGATTGAGAAGTTGACATCACAGGTTTAAAACAGAAACCCAACTTTCCAATTTACCCGCACTTTCACCAAGACTGCGCAGCTGTATGGGACTGTATTTCCTCTGAGTCAGCGTACTCTAAATGCTTGGTCAGTAATAGGAACACATGCACACTTTATTTAAAGCATTCTAAGATTTCAAGTTTAAATCTATACGCCTTAAACTCTTGGTAGGTAGCATAGGGAAGAAACAAACCGGGCGCATGTCTCTTTCTTTAAACATTTTGACGTGTAGAATTTAAATCTGTACGTTCTGCGCTGTTTCTTTTCTGCTCCTGTCAGTTTCCTTTTGACAGCATAGAGTTTAAAACTATTCTTTTCTTTTGCTACATCATACAATGGCATAGTTTCTTTATTTTGTCACAAGTCATCATCTTCTTTTATTGCTGCGAGGCGATTATAATGACTGGAAGTAGTGCTCCTTAACAGTTGATTGAACGCTATTACTATCATGTGAACAAATTCATATTTATCACTGCCATTACTTCTCATTGACCATCATCCTTTTCGTGATAGTGACTCAGTCTTAAAATCTAAGGTAGCACTCACTCAACTCTCCGTATGCTTGTGTATCAACTCTGTCCAATCCATCACCTTGCGTAGAAAATGACAGATTCAACATAGTGTCTTTAATTCAGGCAGATGAATCCAGGCATCATGATTTGGGTGTTATGTATTCATCATAACGATTGGGTAAAGTGTTTAATGTGATGTTCACTTGATCTACATTCTGATGGGTAGAGTGTTATTCTTAGAGCCTTTAATGTCTGTCAAAATCTGTTGTATCTTGGAATCTTGAATGCATTTAATGTCACAAATGCATTTAATATCATCTATACTCATCAATTTTGGCATTTATTCGAAAGAAAGCTTGTTTCCCAAATGTGAAGTTTCCATCACTGCAATATAAGTAGGTATTGAGTAAGGTTGTTAAACTCATACACTTATGCATTTGTGTCATAGCTTACAAAATTTATCAAATCATTGTTATTATCGTGATAGTCAACTTTTGAAAGATTTGTTCTTTTAAGGTGATTCATTGATATAAATTATTAGCTTTTTATTATAAAATCATGTTCTTCATTATGACTATAGCTAAAAATTTGAAATTTGTGATGATGCTTTTAAAGGACTCATCCTTTGTGACTAATTGATCTATTCAATTGAAATCATGTTATCATTTAAAGTTAATCATCAAAATAAGTTTAATATTTTGATCCTCACATAAGTATCTTTTGTTTGATAGGTACAAAAGCAAACGAAGGCGAAAAGGTGCAAGGCGAAAGAGAAGGCTATCAAACGAAAACGAAAGGAGGAGGATTTTTGTTTGAAAACACAATGTGTTTTTTAAACACTTTAAATGTTTGACCAATACTACTTCACGAAAGGAGGGAAATGTTTTTTTTTTGAAAACACAATGTGTTCTTTAACACTTTAAGTGTTTAATCAACACTACACGAAATTGTTTTCCTTTTCGTTTTAGAACATTAGTTTTCAATTGGGGCTAAAACGAACAAATTGTTTTTCATTGCAAAGGACTTAAAACGAACCTTAGGACAAACTTACTAGATTTCGTTTTGGGTTAAAAATTGAACAAGCAATCCTCACACTTCATTTTGGTGCTTAAAACGAATTCACAATTGCTTTGAAGGGTATAAAATGAACAAGTGTTTGATTTGTGTGATTGTCTTTTGAGTACGTATCCTCTCCCCTTGCGCTTCGTGCGATCTAGGGTGCAAGAGAAACACTCAAAATACATTTTATTGCTTTAAAACACTTCATTTGGGCTTAAAAATTGAACATCTTGTGCGAGTGTGAGTAGGGGCATTTTCGCGTAGATTCTCTTTCTTTGTGCCATCAAAGATCGATCGAGTTACGGATTGTGCCTTGCTCGCTTTGTTTATCTTAGAGGGCCTGCCTTGGGGAAAAGTACTCACCTGGCACTCAACCGGTAACCTCTAAAGCCAAGAGTATCAGCCGGGATATAAATGAGGGTTTTGGTTAAACGCCATAATCGGGTTGTCAGATAAGATGGATCGAAGGGGACTCCTGGGTCAATCTCCACGGCGGAAGTCTTACTAGAACCTATGTGCTAGAATTTCCAAAATCCTTAATCTGTTTGTTGGTGAAGACGGTATGCGGGCAGCCCAATTTTACGGCTTTTTAGTAGAGATGGAAAGCATGCCATGGGAGTTTCATGGGTGTTGGTGCTTGGCTGCCCTGTATAGTGGTAAGAGTGGAGGGGAGCCAGTGGGGTCAAGCATCTAACCATCGCTAAAGTAGCGTAGCTGGACTTGTCCAAGTGGGGGACTCAACAAACATTGTCATCACATCCATAGGGCTTGTAATTATTCTTTGTTTGAAAACACAGTGTGTATTCGAAAACATTTTGCAAACAAACATTCAACATAATTCTCAAAATTTCAAACCCTCTTTAAGACAAATATCATTGACTCAATCCATATGTTACTGCTTTCCCTGCAGATTCACGTTAGTAGAGGTTCCTAAGCATTGGATTATATCTCAATTTGTCTTCTTGGTAAACAATGGAAAACCCTTGCCTTAAGTTCATTGAATTTCCACATAAAATATCTTGTGGGGTTTAAAGAAATTAAGACATTGGTACATCTTAGTTTGAAACTTTAATCAAAGAGAGTGTTGTTGGTAAAATAAATCCATTAAGCAAAGACTAAGCAAAATGAACTTTCATGTGTGTTGAAGACTCCAAATCCCAAAAGCAAAAGTCATTGATTGGAAATCCAAAATGTTCAAATCATTCCTTGGTTAACAAAGGTCTTTAGGAAGCATATGCATTCTCTTCAATACCTAGATCTTGGAAAAAACAAAGTGGTCTTTTTAGGTTCATCTAGGGATCAAAATAAATCAAACCTCTTTCATCTATCTTTCAAAACATCCAAACATCCATCTCACAAGTCATCTTTTGAAAAACCTTGAAATCATCCTTGAAATGCTAGGCTTTATGACAAAATCAAGCAATCATTCAAACTCATTGAGATCAAGTCCTTGAAAACATTTATCAAAACACCTTTGGCTAGGAATGTGTGAATGCATCCTTTTGCATATCTTTAGTCAAAGTCATCCAAATCATCTTGTCTAGCTTAGTGTATGTAGATGAATCCTTCTCCATATACTTAGTGAAACAATCATCCTATTTGGGTAGGTGTGGGTAGATGTATCCTTCTCCTCACACATATCCAAATCATCATCCTTTGAACACAACTATCCTTTAGATCATTATCAAACATCTTAGGGTTCCTTTTGTTCAAAATCCAAATCAAACTCCAAATCAAGATCAAGGACAAAGTCTCAAAATCCAAAACATCAAACCAATCAAAAATCCAAAGCCTAGTATTTCATTCAAGATCTATCAAAAGTCAAAACATCCATAGCATCCATCTTTAAACATCACCATCATATCATCATCACGTTTGATCCTAAAAGGCATCCTAAAAACTTTCACTTTGGGACATAAAATAGAGATTAAATCCAAGGAATCAAGAGATTCATCTCCAATATTCTCGAAGATTGATCCTTGTTTTATGGTTCTAACGAGATCTCAATACAAGAAGAGTATGGAAGCCCACAAAGAAACTCCCGCTTCAAGTGACCTTAGCCAAACAAATGCAGAAATGAATCTTGCAGAATCAAGCAATCCATTGGTCCCCTCATCATCACAAAACCCACAAGAAGAAAATCAAGGGGAAGACCTCACCTTTGGAATGTCTCGCGAAGAAATAACTGAAATGCTCCAAAATCCGGATAACCATAGAATCATCAACATCATGATGAGACTTAACCCTTCGTTGTACATGCTTGAACTAGCAAAGCAAGGGGCCAAGTTGCCTTCGGATTTTGATATGAGCACTATAGTGGAGACATCTTTTCCACCAATCTCATCCACCATCCCCATTTCATCTACACCTCCATCCCAAAACGTCACGCAAAACATTCCAAAAATCACGACATCGATTGCTCCAACTCAACCAAATGTCAACAAGGGAAACACATTTCTCAATGAACTTCAATCACATCCCCTTGTGAATAACCAAAACTTGGACGCAAACACCACAGTGGAACAAAACATCCTCCATAATCCATTACACCAAAATGTTCCTCTCACTTTACATTATGACCTATCATCGACATCATTTCATGGAGCACCACAAACACCTCTTCTCACGAATTCACAAGAGGAGGGAGACATATTCGGAGCAGGGGGCATTTTCAACACCACAACACTCTCGCAGGGATTCACCCCCCTTACATTTCCACCTCTCCCACCATCACCATTGTCATCAACACCACTCCTTGGTTTAGGGCTTCCCCCTCTACCAAGTATCCATCAAACATACATCCCAACCATCAATCAAAACATCTTGCCAAACGCTCAAAACTTATTATTGACATCACAACAACAAACGACAAACCCGCAAGCAAGGGCAACATCATCAAACACCCCCACAACATTGCAAAACATGGTCTCTCAAGGGCCAATCACATCAACAATGCCACTTACCACATCAACAACACCATCCACCTTTCACGCAATCAACATGACAACACCATCTACCAACCAAATGATCAACACAACATCATCATTCACCACCACCACGAACGCCATTCCAAATCCACCCCCACCCCCACCGCCACCAACATTCACCACATCAAACCAATTCGACGCAACATTGCAAGCTGCTTTCCAAAGAGGCTATCAACAAGTGCAAAAACAAAAAGCTGTGCAACAAGCAGCTCAAGCTGCGCAAGCTGCCAAAACCGCACAAGCTGCATTACAAGCACAACAAGCACCAACAAGCCAAAGCTT